>PVIH01014170.1:0-55074 GCA_004025045.1 Sigmodon hispidus | reverse complement strand
ATGCAACTCAATTTTTTAAAATAATTTAATGTATTGATTCAATAAACATATAACCTTGCAAAATTAATTTTAATCATATTTAAAAGAGTAAAGCCTCAAATGTAACATACAATCCTCCCAAACTTGTGACCTACATATATTAAATATTTATATATATATTCAAATGTTAATATTTTAAGTTAAAAATAGCTTTAAAAATATAATAAAATAGATATTTTAAAAGACTAATGTTTTTAGACTCAACTTAGAAAAATATATTTTACTATACACTGTAATGTTTTCTCAAAACAGAAGATATAATATTTTATCTTACCAAGTTTAGAAGTTTGCTAATTAAACTTTAACTGTAAGTGTTAACTAATGGGAAGAAATAGCCACAATCCCTACTTCTGCTTCTCAACATGAATCAATTTTTGTTTTGGGCAAATAAATATGTTTTCAAATAATTTTAAAGGTAACACATTTATATATTTACTTGACATTTTGCACAGTAAATATATAAATTATTAAAGTTACCCAAATTATTAGGCATCTTTAATTAAACAATAATTACATAATGGCATGATACTCTAAATTGAAAATCAGAGCATCAAGATTTTGGATAATAAAACAATAGGCTCTCTGATAGACTCAATGAAATGAGAACTGCAAAACTGGAGCTGGAAAACATGGCACTTTCTACATTTAGTAATGTTCCACATTCATTATTTAACAAAGGAGTTAAGCTCTAAAATCATTGTACAAACCAGAAGAGACATGTCCACCTAATGATTAGTACAAGGATGTTTATGCCAGCTTTGTTTATAGAAGTTTCACTGTGGAAATAATTCAAAATTGCCATAGATACAGGAACATTTTATATAATGGTCATCATTTAGTAATTAGTATAAATTAATTATTAATGCAAATAAATAGTAAATATCCAGTCATTTGATTTAATTAATGTACTCCTTTTATAAAACTTACTTAACAGACCAAATATTACCCAACACATATTTAATTTTCAAACAGGAAAATGAAAATGTGTTACAACAGGTAAACTGTCAAGGGTTGAAGTTTTCAGGAGTAGACCAGAAGTGGGCACAGGTACCTGATGTAAGTTAATAAAAAAAATTAATCTTTACAATGACATAAGATATTTAGTTATATACACCTGGCAAAAATATGTGAATATGTATCTACACATATGTAAATATCATCTTTAATAAGTCAAATTTAAGTCAGGAGACACTTGTAGGAGGCTCATAATTTTTTCAATCAATTTTATTCTTTATTGCTAAGAGTTCATTTTTACACTATTACTGAAAATGAAATTATGCAAGTGATTATCTTTTTGTATCTTAATATAATGCCCTCTAAATCCATCTGTATTTTTGAAAACAACACTCCCTTTAATTTTAGGGTCTATAATCTATCTGTGATTATATATTATCTACCTATTATCTCAATATATCTCTATGATTAATAAAACTCAAGATAATATCATTGTCTCTTTCAAATTCTCCATAGCAAATTGTTAGAAAAATCTATATCTCATCACAATAAGTCTCGCCTTTTATAGCATACAGTAATATGTGATTTGCTTTAGCAAATTTTAATACTTTAGTGAATTTTAGAGACTAGAAATTATTTTCATTCAAAAAATAAAACAAAAATATTCTAAAACTAGATTGTCTTATTTCTTAGTTACTTTATTAGAACACAAGATATATTCTTAGGAGATTCAATTTTATGTCATGTTTTGAATGAATTGCTTTTTATTTCAGATACAGTCATTGTTGTACTGAGTGTTCTTCTTTATGTTATTCTGCTATTTGTAAGGGACAATTTCCCTTTCAATCTATTCATTATACCAACTCCAATACTAGGATTGCACATATTTGGTGTCTCTACATAAAAGATCTAGTAGCAGTCCACATGTAAATTTTAAAACACACATCAATAATATATTAATTACCTTTAAATTAACATACATGTTTTAAGAACCAGAATGACTCTCCAATACCAGAATTCATTAGCCATTGATAGATGTTGACCCAACAATTAAGCCACATCTCCCCCCACACTTCTACATTACACATTTTTCTCAACAGTGGTATTGACATAAACGTACCTGAAGATCTAAAGCTTTCAGATATCCACTTACTAAATATTTATGATCCCTATCTTTCTGTCTTATCCACTATGAACTTACATCATCTAAATTCCTTTATCACATAAATGCATTTACTCCACTGTAGGTTATTAGGGAATAATTCATTTATGATGATTGACCACACTGCTTGGGTCTAGAAAAACCCATATTTAACCTTCATTCTGCCACTTATTAATGGCCTTGGAAAAATTATTTCACGAGTTTTACATTCTTTATATGTAAAAGCAGTGACTACAGTAATGTTATTAAACTGGCTGACAGGAGGCCTTTATTCACATGTGGAGGAAATACATTTTTATTACTATTGTGCATGAAAACAGTTCCAGTTCTAACATCTGAGTGCAAATAAAAGACATTATGTCAATCATATGGACAAAAATTGAATATTTTAGAAGGAACCGTGTGAATTGAGTCTGCACCATTCAGTGTAGCAGAAAGTAAAGATGACCAGTTAGAACATTATTCTAAGCACAAATCACCTACTTAGTTAGGTAACAAATAGGAGACTTAATAAAGAATCCCTTACTGACACTTCTTATTTTTTAATTTTTTATTGTTTTTTGAAAATGAATATCAAACATCATATAAAAAAGCAAAACATTCAGAATAGATAACAAAAAAACCCATACAGTAATAAAACTTCTTAAGAAAAACATATTCAGGGTAATCTTATATGTCTCCTAAATTGCGTTGTAAAACCTGTAACGTGAGACAATTGATTCTATTTGAACAAAATAAGGCTGAATTAAATTGATGCTTTATCACTCAAACTGAAAAACACTAACAGTCTTTCAGAATCTGACTCATTAATATATATTAGCATATATATTAGAGTCCATAGTACCCGGTCCTATCTTAGGGCTCTCCATTAAAGCTATGCAAAATGTATCTAAAAAAATCACTAAGACTCAACATTGACATAACAAGTATAGACCTTGGCTCCAGACACCAGGCACTAACCAAGGTCAGTTTTAGAGAAGACTGTAGTAAAATTCTTTTCACTTTTCTGAGGCTCCCAATACATAACGACAGATGGAATGAATTGACATGACAACTTTTACCTGTGCTATCTGTAACTAATACCATCTGATAGACTTCCAGCAACGCCTTTGTGTCCACTGTCCCAGAGTACCTTACTTGTTTTGAGACATTTTAGTGGATGGACCACCTATATACCAGACTGGGGATCCCTTATCAAGAAAGACAGTGATGCCTTATCCCACAACCACAGGCAGCCCAAGTGTTCTGGTTGTATCATCTGACTTCTCCAGATGAATACTTTATGAAGACAAGGGTGCTCCCCAGAGAAGCTAGCTGAAGTCTAGCTGTTCAGGGACTAGGTCATCAGAATCTTATGGCTACAAACCATGAGTAGTCTGGAATCTCTTTTGGATTTTACTTCAAAGAACACCATTTACTATACAGTTAGCTTTTAGTTTTAGTTTTTATGCTCCTTAATGTATGTAATTATTTTAATCATGGTCTTATGTCCAAGCATATCTTTGTCATTTTTATTTTTTTCTGACATTAAAGCAATGCACAGTGCCTTGTATAATTCCATTTTGAATTATATAATGCCATGTTTATTCCTCAAATTTTCTTAACATTTGATAGCTTATTGTAAACTCATTTCTATGTTAAGTCATATCAGAGAGATGAAGAAAATTTAGCTGAAACTAAGTCATTGCAAAATCTTCATTTTTGTCTTAATTTCTAGACTAATTTTAAATATTTTTATTTTTATTGAAACTAAATTCTCCTCTTATGTAATAGATCTTGACCACAGTTTCTCCTCCCTCTACACTTCTCAGCCCCCACCTTTTCTCTTCCCTAGATTCACTTCTCCATTTCCTCTTCAGATAAGAGCAGGCCTCCAAGAGATAGCAGCCAAACAGGAAAAAACAATACAGTAAGATAAAGCAAAGCCCTCAGATTGACAGTGGACAGAGAACCCAACAAGAACAAAGGAGTGAGGAGCAGGCAAAAGAGTAGTCAGAAATACAGCCACCAGCACTGTTAGGAGTCCCACAAAAATCTCAAGCTAACAGTTGTGTGTGTGTGTGTGTGTGTGTGTGTGTGTGTGTGTGTGTGTGTGTGTGTGTGTGTGTGTGAACTGTCGTGTTTGGTTTGGTTTTACTCTAGGTTTCTTTACTGTAGTGTCTACTTCCTGACCGTCCCAAAAAAGCTGGTTGGCTACTCCCATAAGTTCTATGCCACAACTGCCCCACCCCATCTTGCAGTCAGAACAGATTATAGGTATGTTGTAGGAAAAATGGCTGGGTTGGTGTCCACGTTTCTCTTTCAGTAGCCTGCAAGGTGCATTCTAATGTCAGGGTGCAGAATGTAGGGATGAAGGCTCCAAGCATGCAACATCTCCACCTCTACTTTGCATTAGTTTTGTAAAAGTTGTCCTTGGTAGTGGGGCCACACTATCAGTTTTCATAGAGAAACTTTCTGTTTGGGTTGTTTAGGTATCACTATGGGACCCCCTTGGTCAAGAATTGAACTAAATGCAATCAAGTTCCACCACTGAAAATCTTGCCTGGCTATATGGTCAACTCAGACTGAATCCTCCATTACTAGGAGTCCTCATTGGGGTCACTCTTACAATTCTAGCAAGTTTCTAGAGCACTTGCTTCCATATCACTTCCACTGTGCTCCCCAATTCCAGCTGTGTCTCCCTATATTCCTTCCCTCCACAAATCCACACCTGAACTTCCACCTTCCATTCCCACCCCCCCCCACCCCCCAGACAACTATTATCATTTATCTAACTCTCTCGATACCCTTACATGTTTCTCCCACTCTCAAGCTGATAACTGTTTCTTTGATTGTTAATGACTGTGTGTGCTTGTGCATGCATGTGCATGTGCAAACGTGCACATGTATATGTGAGTGTGTGTGTGTGTATATGTGAATGTGTAATAGGCTGTGTAAATTGCTTAAAATCTAAATCTTTACTAAAAAAGAAAGTAAACTACCAAAAATATCAGGTAAAGTTCTAGAAAACTTAGTAGTCAGGAAATATCACTTGTTATCTGACTAGCAATTTTACAGTTTGCATTATTTACATGTTTCCTAAATTCATAGTGTTGTAAATTGCTATTTCATTTCTTACCCTTCAGAGCTCAATTTTCTTGATGGTAGTACTTTGTGTCTATTACTATACATAAAATACACACACATATTTTTCTGCAAAACGTTTAATATGTCCAAATTGCATAATTTAAATTACTCATGTAAATAAATAATAATCTTGTATTCAGTTATGACAAATTATAATGTTAGTATGCAATATTACTGTTAATTGTTTTATATGATAATTATTAAAATACTAAATAAGAAAACATTTCTGTCAAGCTATGGACATACTCTATAGCATATTTAACTACCATTTTTTCTTTTTTGTCTTTTTTTAAATTATGAATAATATCATATTTTTAATCCATGTATTCCCTTGTTCAGACTCCCTTCCCCTTCCCAACAATCCTACTCACTCCCTCTTCTCCCTACCTATTTATCTCCTCCAAAGCAAAGGCAGGAGGTCCCAAGGTCCCAAGGTGGTTTAGTTCAGCATCCACTCCAGGAAAATCAGCTTTCCTCACTCCAACATCAAAACTGGGTCAGGTGTTCCTCTGGAAGGAATGGACTCAAAGGTGCTGGTCCAAGATGTTTCCGATCCCAAGCTGTTCAGTGGTTGTGGTTTGCAGCTTGGACATGCTTAGCTTTTTGTTATAATCCACTCATGAATGAGTGTATCACCTTCTTATCTTTGTAGGTTTGTGATACCTCGCTCAGGAGAATGTTCTTCAGATCCAGCCATTTGCCTGCAAATTTTAGGATATCATTTTGTTTTCCTGCTCCGTTGTGTAGATGTACCCACAGTTTCTAAATCCATTCTTCAGTTCAGGGGCATCTAGGTTATTTCCAGGTTCTTGCTGTTATGAATAATGCCACTATGAACATAGTTGAGCTAATGCCTTTGGAGTGCGAATGTGCATCTTTAGGGTATATTTCCAGTAGTGGCATTGCTTAATCTTTGGGGAGATTGATTCCCAGGTTTATAAGAAACCACCATACTGCATTTGAGAGTGGCTGAACAAGCTTACACTCCCACCAACAATGGAGGAGTATTCCCCCTACTCTGCAACCTCTCCAGCAAAGGCTGTCATCTGTGTTATTTATCTTAGCCAGTCTGACAGGTGTAAGGTGGTATCTCAAAGTTGTTTTTATTTGCATTTCTCTGATGTATAAAGATGTTAAACACCTTTGCAGGTGCCTTTCAGCCATTTGTAATTCTTCTGCTGAGGAATCCCTTTTTAGTTCTGAACCTCATTTTTTAATTTGGTTATTTAGGGCTTTGGGGTCTAGTTTCTTGAGTTCACTATATATTTTAGAGATCACTCCTCTATCACCTATAGGGTTGGTGAAAATCTTTTCCCATTCTGTAGGCTGTCATTTTGTTTTATGGACTGTATTTGGCTTTACATAATCGTCTTAGCTTCAGGAGGCTGCACTTATTGATTGTTGTTCTTAGTGTCTGTGCTACTGGTGTTATATTTAGGAAGTTGTCACCTATGCCAATTTGTTGGAGGGTGTTTCCCACTTTACTTTCTATCAGGTTCAGTGTGACAGGGTTTATTTTGAGGTCTTTGATCCACTTGGAGTTCAGCTTTGTGCAGAGTGATGGACTTGTATCTATTTGCATTTTTCTACACACTACCATCCAGCTATGCCAACACCATTTGCTGAAGATACTATCTTTTTTCCACTGAATATTTTGGGCCTCTTTGTCAAATATCAGGTGTTCATAGGTTTTTGGGAGAATATAAGGATCTTCGATTCCATTCCATTGATCCACAAGTCTGTTTTTATGCCAGTACCAGGCTGATTTTATTAATGTAGCTCTATAGTATAACTTGAAATCGGGGATGGTGATGCCTCCTGAGGTTCTTTTGTTGAGAAAAATTGTTTCAGCAATCCTGTCTTTCCTGTTATTCCAAATGAAATTGAGTATTGTTCTCTCAATGGCTGTAAAAAATTGCATTTGAATTTTGATGGGAAGTGTATTGAATCTGTAGATTGCTTTTGGTAGAATCGCCGTTTTTACTGTGTTGCCCCTACCTATCCAGGAACATGGGAGATCTTACCGTTTTCTGATATCTTCTTCAATGTCTTTCTTCAGTGATTTAAAGTTTTTGTCAAATAGATCAATTACTTCTCTAGTTATAGTTACTCCAAGGTATTTAATGCTATTTGCAGCTATTATAAAGGGTGATGTTTCCCTTATTTCTTTTTCAGCCCTTTTATCTTTAATGTATAGAAGAGCTACTGATTTATTTGAGTTAATCTTGTATCCTGCTACATTGCTGAAGGTGTTCATCAGCTGTAGGAGTTCCCCGGTAAAATTCTGTGATTTTTATGTATAAATGATATTTATACATATCATTTCATCTGCAAATAGAGATAGTTTCACTTCTCCTTTTCCAATTTGTATTCCCTTAATCTCCTTTTGTTCTCTTATTGCTTTAGCTACAACTTCGGGAACTCTATTGAATAGACATCCTTATCTAGTTCCTGATTTTAGTGGGATTGCTCTGAGTTTTTCTCCATTAAGTTTGATGTTGGCTGTTGGCTACTTGAAAATCGCCTTTATTATATTTAGATATTTTCCCTGGTTTCCTGATCTCTCCAGGGCTTTTATCATAAAGGGGTGTTGGATTTTGTCAAAGGCTTTTTCAGCATCTAAGGATATGGTCAAGTGGTACTTTTTTTCCTTCAATTTGTTTATATGATGAATGAAATATACAGTTTTTTGTATGTTGAACCATCCCGGCATTTCTTGGATGAAGCCTACTTGATCATGGTGGATGGTATTTTTTATATATTGTTGTATACGGTTCACCAGAAATTTGTTGAGAATTTTATCATCAAAATTCATGAGGGAACTTGGTCTGTAATTCTCCTTCTTTGTTGGGTCTTTGAGTGACTTGAGTATTAGGGTGATTGTGGCCTTATAAAAAGAATTTGGCAATATTCCTTCAGTTTCTACTGTGTGAAACAGTTCAAGGAGTAATAGTAATAGTTCTTCTTTGAATGCCTGTAGAATTCTGCCCTGAAATCATCTGGACCTGGGCTTTTTTTTACTTGGGAGGCTTTTAATGACACCTTCAATTTCCTTTAGGGTTATAGGTTTGTTTAGGTATTTAATCTGATCTTGATTTAATTTTGGTAAATTGTACCTGTCCAAAGAGCTGTCCATTTCTTCTACGTTTTCCATTTTTATGGAGTATAGATTTTCAAAGTATGACCTGATAATTTTCTGGATTTCCTGGGGGTCTGTTGTTATGTCCCTCTTTTCATTTCTGATTTTTTTTTTTTATTTGGATATTCTCTCTGTGCTTTTTGATTAGTTTGACTAAGGGCTTATCTATCTTGTTGATTTTCTCAAAGAACCAACTGTTTGATTCACTGATTTTTTGTATTGTTCTTTTTGTTTCAATTGTATTGATTTCAGCTCTAAGTTTGATTATTTCCTGCCATCTATTCCTTTTAGGTGAGTTTGCTTCTAATTGTTCTAAGGCTTTCAGCTGTGCTGTTAGTTCTCTTGTATGAGATTTCTCTAGCCTTTTCATATAGGCATCTAGTGCTATGAATTTTCCTCTTAAGACTGCTTTCATTGTGTCCCACAAGTTTGGGTAGGTTGTGGAATCATTTTCGATAAATTCTAGGAAGACTTTGATTTCTTTCTTAATTTCTTCATTGACCCAGAGGTGGTTTAGTTGAGTAATGTTTAGTTTCCATGAGTTGGTAGATTTTCTGTGGTTTTTGATGTTGTTGGACTTTAACTTTAGAACCTGGTGGTCTGATATGTTACAAGGGATTATTTCCCTTTTTTGTATCTGTTGATATTTGCTTTATGACCAATTATGTGGTCAATTTTAGAGAAAGTTACATGTGGCGCTGAGAAATATGTATATTCCTTTGCGTTTGGGTGAAAGCTTCTATAAATATCTATTAAATCCGTTTACACCATAACTTCTGTTAGAATCCTTATTTCTCTGTTGAGTCTCTGTCTGGTTGACCTATCCAGGGTTGAAAGTAGGGTATTGAAGTCTCCCACTATTAGAGTGTGAGAGGTGATTGGTATTTGAGCTTTAGTAGTGTTTTTTACATATGATGGTGTCCTTATATTAGGGGCATAAATAACCAGGATTGATTTTTCCTGCGATGAATAAGTAATGTCCATTCTGGTCTCTTTTAATTGATTTTAGTTTGAAGTCTACTTTGTTAGATATTAGGATGGCAATACCAGCTTGTTTCTTAGGACCATTTGATTGGAAAATCTTTTCCCATCCCTTTAATCTGAGCCTGTGTTTGTCTTTAAGGTTTAGGTGTGTTTCTCATATGTAGCAGAAGGCTTCTGTTTTTATATCCATCATGCTAATGTGTGTCTTTTAATGGGTGAATTGAATCTATTGATATTAGGGGATATTAGTGACCACTGATTGATATTTCCTGTTATTTTTTGTGGTAGCTTGTATGTATTTCCTTTCTCTGGGCTTTTCTTCTGTGGGATTATTGATTGTTTGTGGTTTCATTGGTGTGTCTGGGATCCTTAGGTTGAATATTTCTTTAAGTGTTTCTCACCCATTTAAGTTTTATCTGTTGAGAATTCTCTATAAATGGCATGCCTAATTTAGAGTTTAGTATTGCTGTGAAGAGACACCATGACCACAGCAATTCTTAGAAGAAAACATTTAATTAATGCTGGCTCACTTACAGTTTCAGAACTTACAATTCAGTTCGTTATGATCACGAAGGGTAATGTGATGGTACACAGACAGACACAGAGCTGAAGATGACAGTCTTTACATCTTGACTGGGAGGCAATAGTTAGTCAATTGACTGTTATACTTAGGACCATTTGATTGCATTAATTAAATGTTTTCTTCTAAGAATTGCTGTGGTCATGGTGCCTCTTCACAGCAATACTAAACTCTAAATTAGGCATGCCCTTTATACTGAGGGAAGCTTGAAAGAGACCCAATACCTGTTCCTCAGTTATATGCTTCCTCCAACAAATCCACACTGCCTAATAGTGCCACTTCCTCCAGGGAATATTTTTTTTCAGATCATCACATTCTATTCCCTGAACCCCAAAGGCTTAGAGCCATATCATAATGTAAAAAAAAATCATTCAATCCAAATTCAAATGTTCACATAATCTATCACAGTCTCAACAATGTTTAAAAGTCCAAAGTTCAAATTCTCTTCTGAGATGCATAGCAATCTCTTCATTGTAATCACTCTGTCAAAATCAAAATCAAAAGGCAGATCATATACTTCCAACATATAATAGTGTTGTGGTATTTTATTTGTGTTTTGACAAATAAAACTTATCTGAAGATGACAAGGTAAAGCTAACCACTAGATAAACATAGCTATCTGGAGGTCTGTACAAACAGGAGACAGGAAGTGATATGGCTAGGCACAGAGAGGAAGTGGTAGGTTTAGTATGAGTTTCTGGCCCAGACTAGCCTCAAGAGCTGGATTATCTGTCCCAAATAAACCACTCTCAGCTGCTTGGTCCCATATAATTACACAAAGTTTTATATTAATTACATACTGGTTGTCCTATGGTTCAGGCATGCTTTCTATCATAAAAATATGTTAATCCTGTGGTCAACTTGTAAAAGAATTATCCCTCCAAGACGGGAAAACCTTGGTTACAGCAATCTTGGAATCTGATTCTCAGTTAGGAGGACCTAGTAGAAAGATGAGGCTAGGACCATTGAACAGTGATATAGGACTAGAGGTATGGAATCTCTTAAAACCAACTTTTAGGATAGGGAGATTATGTTCATATAGAAAGGCAAACTCCAAACTCTACATCTCCATGTCTGATGTCAAAATGTTCTCCATATGTCCAATTTTATTCAGCTTTGTTGGTTGCAGCACACTACTTTTGCTTGAGCTGATTCCATTCCCTGTTTTCAGCTCTTGGCAGACATCCCACCACTCTGGCATTTTTATTGTTTTGAGTTCTTTAAGGCAATTCAGGTTGCAAATCCACATCTTCATACAATGACCTCTGTACTAGGCTTTTATTCTGGTATACTCCTGATACATACCTGACCACAGCACCTGTTTCTAGCCCTGAAGGCAACTTCTGTAACCCATTTCTTCTATCTTTAACTCTAGATTCAGAACTATGTGGCCAAAGGTGCCATGTTCTGCTGCTTACTGAAGCTGGAACATGGCCCCCTTGATTAATTACATGTTCACCAGTTTTTTGTTTTTCTTTACTGTCTACATTTGGCTGTCATTGAACTTGATCTTTAGACCAGAGTAGTTTTGAATTCTGAGATCTGCCAGTGCTGTGATTAAAGACCTGTATCACCATGCCCAGTTTTAAACTTTTATTTAATTCTTTTCCTATAAGTTGGAAATTTAGCTGGGTGGTATCTATTATTTATTTTGAGTATTGGTCATCAATCATATGTGGAGCTGTTAAAACTCTTTTTTTATTCTGTTGATTGCTGTTTTGTCTAATTGACAGTGCTCTTTGCCTTACAGAATCTTTTAAGTTTTATGTGGTTCCATCTTTAATTGTGGATCTTACCACTTGCACTAATGACATTCTGTGCATATTTTTTTTTCCTGTGCCAAGGAGTTTAAAGCTATTCCATACTTTGTCTTCTATGAGATTCAGTGTATATATTTTTATGTTAAGGTCTTCAGTCCATTTGGTGTTTAGTTTTATGCAAGTCACCTATGCATCTATTTGCATTCTTCTGCATGCAACTATCCAGTTTGATCAGCTTCATTTGTTGAAGATGTACTATTTTTTGAGTGTGCATTTCTGTCTTCTTAAAAAAAATCAGGTGTCCATAGGTATGTGGATTTATGTTTGTCTTCAACTGATTTCATTGATCAATGTGTCTTCACTTTTTTTAACTCTACATTTCTGCCTCAGTGATTTTTTATTTTCTCTTTTATATCTATTGGTTTATATTGCCCAACATCTACATTGAATCCACTTTTTGTTCAGTTCCATATGCTTTGTTGATCTTTCCAATCATTCTCCATACTATTCCCACTTAGTTACTCACATTTAACATTCAGAACCTAAAGAAATAACAATAAATATCAAAATTATTTCACTACATATCTTATAGATTGTCTGTTGTCAAAATAATGAAAGATAAGTGTTCCTGAGGGTGTGGAAAGGGGCTCCTCCTGTGCAGTGTATATGTAAATTAGTAGAGTCACTGTGGAAATTTTGTGGTATTTTCTTAAAAGTCTACAAATATAATCACCACATGATTTATTTATCTCACTTCCCTAATGAATTATACTCATTATATGAGATAGATATCTCTATTCCTGTGTTTACTGAAGCATTTTTTACAGATTTCAAAAATGAAATCAACTAAAGTTCTGTACCACTGCTAAGAGAATATATAAGGTAATATATATATATATGTATATGTATACACATATATACATATATTTGAATGTGTATTGACCTACATATAATTATGTGGTGGAAATGTTCTCTGTATGATGTAAATAAAGTAACTGGTTTGGTCTATGTAGAGCACCATAGAAGTGGGTGGAGAATCAGAGGACAGACAGGTAGAAGGAGGGTGGAGTTAGGCAGTTGCCATCTGACCCTGAAGAAGAATCATGTAAAGGACACAGGTAAGCTGCAGGCTGAGCCACATGGCAGACAGATTAATGGAAATGGGTTGAATTATGATGAAAGAGTTAGCTAGTAATGTGTTTAAGACATGGGCCATACAGTGTGAAGTAATATAAGTGTCTGATTCATTTCTTTGGGGGATAAAAGCTGCCACGGACCAGGTCCTGAAACTCCAGGCCCAAATAGCCCAGGAAAACCTTCTACAACAGATGGCGTCCCTGGGTGGACCCAAAAACCCACAGAAAGCCTGAGAAAGTTTAAAAAGCTCTAAGAGCGTTCTAGATCACTGAAACAGAGCCAAAATCGGCTTTCTAAATTGCATATCTGAATTGATTTATAGTACAGAGACAGCGCAGTGTTCAGGAGGGAATTTAAAAATGGTGCGTTCATGGCACACAGCTTAAACTCATACATTTCATGGAAGGCTTGGCATAAGTGTGATTGATTTAAGGTTTCTGCTTATACTGAACAGAAAGGAAACAGAGTCAAAAACAGTTTTTCTGGTAGCAGCATTTCCTGAGTCTGCTCTGTTTGCTGGCAGTGAGAGAGATGCAGTGGGCTCCTCCGCCATATTGAAAAGCCCCCAAAAGGGGCGGAGTCAGCAATTAAAGTGATACCAACATTTTAAAAGCTCGTTGGGTTAGAAAATGATTAAGAATTCTCAATAAAACAGATTTAGACTCACAAAACCTCTAAACAGGGTACAATGTATGTTAAAATACACATAGTCTTCAGAGAGAGAGAGAGAAAAGAAAGGGTAAAGAAAGCCCTTAAAAAGGAGAAATAGAAATAAAGGTAGATAGACGGCCACATGAAGATGGCAGATAAACAGAAAGTCTGGATTATGGTTATTGTATTTCTTTTAATTTTTTAACTTTTAATGAGCTAACGGCAGAAACATGGTTGATTGCTAAGGCTGCTAAGTTGGACAAACATATATATTTTAAAAATATCTTGACTTTGAAATAAATCTGTTAATAAAAATATGTTGCTTGGGAAAAGAGTTTTTGCTTTTGTCTCTACAGAAGATCAAAACCTGTGGATTGGTTTTAGGCAAATGTGGTTTCATTTGCCAAGGCCACCTGAACATTCTCAGCTTCCAAGATTGCCAGTTGAGATGATCCAGCTTCAAGACCCCATGAGATCAACAACATCCTTTGTCAGCAGGAAGTAGTAAAAGAAAGAAAGCTACATCCAATTTCCCCAAAATATTACTTATTAACGTTTGTTTTCATTATAAAAGGTTAATGGTCATAGTCAATCTTTAAAAAAAGGGGGGGAGGAGGATATGATATAGAAATGAATAGAAAAGATAAGTGGATTTTGATTTATTGTTATAAACTTAAGGTCAATTTTGTTATGTTGTACGTATTTTTCTACTCTTTATTAAGATATGATGCTGATGTAACTCATATAAAATTGTAATGTGTATTTGAGAAATGCAGATTAATAGTCATTTATGATAACCAAACTTATAGTCATGTTACTTAGGTTTTTGTAGGTATGCAAAGATATATTTCAATTAGATAGGTAGTCTTCAAACACTTCAAAGACATGCAGAATATGACATTTAAAATATTTTAAGAGCTTATACTTTTTGGACAGTGAGATAGATCTGTTCCTGGCAGCAACAATGTATTTCAGGAAAATGATGGGCATTGAAGAAACTTCATGTGGAATTTACCTTGTGGCAGCAGTTAGCCACTGGACAAGAAATTGTTCTGGTATTGACTGTTTGATAGTATGCTGTATAAACTGGACATGTAGGTTCCATAGGAAAGTGACCTCTGAACTTTGGCAGAACAAGGCAAAATGGTCCTTCAGTTTCCTGCTTTGTAGAAAAAATTGCCAGGCATCCTTCTGGAAACAAGGAGAAGTGACTGATGCACTGTGCCATATTTCCTGCATCACTGAAAGGTATGCCAGAGATTTTGGGCCTTTAGGCTGAAGATGATGCCCCAATGTTACAAAGGAACTTTGGGTGACTGTCCAGGCACACAGGTATCATCTCTGTCATTTTCTAGACTTTGCACTTCCTGTTTATTTGGATAATATTATATCCTTCTGTGGACTTTGATGTGGTTGAAGGTTTAATAATTATAGGTATAGTTTCTTTGGTTTAAAATGTATATTAGATATGAAACTTTAGACTCACAATGATAAGGTGCATAATGGAATATTCTTTTTACTTTGTGAATACAAATAGACTAGATATTGTGACTGGAATGCCTACTTGAGAGCTGTTTTGTATGTAATTTTACTATATGGAAATTGAAACCTTTCTTTTTGATTAGACAGAAAAGAGGAGATGTGATGGAAATGTTCTCTGTATGATGTAAATAAAGTAACTGGTTTGGCCTATGTAGAGCACCATAGAAGTGGGTGGAGAATCAGAGGACAGACAGGTAGAAGGAGGGTGGAGTTAGGCAGTCGCCATCCACCCCCAAAGAAGAATCATGTAAGGGACACAGGTAAACTGCAGGCTGAGCCACGTGGCAGACAGATAAATGGAAATGGGTTGAATTATGATGAAAGAGTTAGCTAGTAATGTGCTTAAGACATGGGCCAAACAGTATGAAGTAATATAAGTGTCTGATTCATTTCTTTGGGGGATAAAAGCTGCCACGGACCAGGTCCTGAAACTCCGGGCCCAAACGGCCCGGGAAAACCTTCTACAACATAATTATGCTGAGAAAATTGTATAAGTACAGAGAAATAAACACCATAAGCTGTATTTTAAAAGTTGAATCTAATAGTCAAATTCATAAAAGTAAAATTTGAAAATGATAGCATTTATCTGTAAGAGAGAAGGATTGAGCTACCATTCAAAGTGTAGAAATTTCAGTTTAATGGGAAGAGTGAACTGTGGCAATCCATTTTACATCTTGTCAACTGTAGTGACTAATATACTGTGCATTGGAAAGCAATTGACATTTATTTCCTGTGTTCAAGATGAAACAATTCTGAAGAGGTATGCAAGTTAATTTTCTAATTTGATTGTGTTATATAAACTGTGTATATATTGAAATACCAATTTCTACAACATGAAAAGATACAAAACAATTATTTTGTCAATTAAAAGTAAAATATTTTAAAGTTGTCTGTGCCATTTTGCAGCAACAACAATGCAAAAAAAATTTTTTTTTCCTCTCCTTAATTGCTACTCTATCTTTCAATGTAGAAACATAGGGGTTAGTTTTGTTACATTTGCTTAGACTATCATTTCTTTCTATCTACATTTCTACATGTCTATCTTATACCTATTTAATAAAATTTTACTATACTGTTTTATTTGTTTTAAAATATTTTAATTTACTTTTAAACATACACACACACACACATATTACAAGAGACTTCACATGTACTCTTTCCCTCCAACGCCTATAGGACCTTCAACATACCTCCTTCTCAATTTCAAGCCCTCTACTTTTAAATGAATAACCCATTTAGTTTTAATTAATGTCACCTTTATTCACACAACTTTGGACGATCTATTGGGGCATGGGGCTAACTACCAGCAGCCAGTGTTCCCAGAGGAAAGTAACCCTACTTCCTGCAGCAATCATCAGCTGCTAGTAGTTTCTCAGCAAAGGATGGGGCTTTCTTCACCTCCTCCTCCCTCTACCATGATATTTTTATTGGACTTTGATGTGCAGGCTTTATTCAGTTTTCTGTTGTTACTTCATGTGTGCAGTGGCCATGACAAATCCAGCAGATTGTGTTTTATGGCTCTCCTCCCTATTATCTGAGGCTTGTTAATTTTTTTTGCACTGGTTTATTTCTGACATATGATTTTTATGAGCTCAGTTTTTCTTCTATGACCTTGTTATGATTACATATTAAGCACAGGATTTTTATCTTGTTTGTTAATTGTATCTTTCATATATATAATAATATATGTAAAAATCAATTTATTTCCTTTTCTCAATATGTAGATACTGCTCTAAATTGTTAAATTAATATGTATATGTAATATATTACAGATATTAATATATACTATATAATAATTCTAGTTCATCCATATCTAGAGCTTGGCACAATATTTAAGGAGCACAAGCTTTGAACAATTTCTCACAACCAATTATATTTCAACTATCCATTTCTCCTTAGAATTATTTTTATCATTGGGTAGTGGTAGGCCATACCTTTAACTCCAGTATTTCAGGGGCAGAGGTACATGGATGCAAAGCTAATCAGAGAAACCCTAGTTTGAAAAAAAAATGATTTTTAAATCACAAATTTCTAAATAGACACTATGAGTATTTTACCACTTATGTTCTTTTAGGCTCAATAGTGTAATATAGTAATAAATTTATACATTATAAATACTGTATCATCTTCTTAATTTTAAAGAAAATTTTCTGGAAGGCATAGGTAAGCAGATCTCTGTGAGTTCAAGGCCTCCCAGGGCTCCATAGTAAGGCGAAACTCTGACCCAAAAAATTACTCTTGAGCTGTCAAGATTATACCTTTGTATTTTAATATATATTATAAATGAATTAGATAAGGTTAATTTATTCTATAACTGTTCAAATATTTCTGAAAATAATGGTAAGGGATATAGTGATGATATTCTGTTGTTATTGATATTGGGATAGATATGTTTATGTTATAAAATTATTTAATTACCTCTTCTTTGTCCAGTCTTCCCAATTCCTAAATTTCTTTCTTGTTTTTAGCATGAAGAAAATAAGGAGAAAAATCAAAGTCATTTGAGGTGGATACCTTCAGGATGTCAAAATATTTTTTTGTCTCTAGAGTGTCACCAGACTCCTGTGGGAAATGATGGGAAATTTATAAACCCCATTACAGTGAAGATCTTCACTGTCTTGAAACATCTGCAGGTGGCCAGCTACAGCATCTATTGCATTTCTTATTATCAGATTTGTGTAAGTATTTTAGCACTACCTAGAAAGGTCATTCAAGGTCATCAAGCTAAGGGCAGGCCTTATTCTAACAGAGAAGGGAAGGAAGGACAGTTATTGCTGTAGGAGAGATTAAACATAGAGATTCTTAATAACTATGAACAAAAAGAACAATGAAGAAACAAATTGTAAGTAACTGTAATGATGCAGTGAGAGAGAGGTAGGTCTTGGATTTGTTTCCCTTCTGAGATGGCTGAGATAGGTTCTCAAGAAGAAAGGTTCTAGAATGTAAGAGCTATTAAACATTGCTGTGAGATTTTAATTTAGATACATAGCTCTGTGACCAATTCTAGAATTATACAAAAAGAAATTTAGGTTCTTATAAAGTCTACTTTGTGGGGATTACTTCTTATAATTAAAGTAGATAATGCACGTGGGTTCAGAAAAAGTCCTAACAGCAGTGTCTGTGGTCTGCTGCTTTGTTGATGCTATCAGTCAACATGTACAGAATTGAGGTTCCAGTATGGCTTGAAGGCTTTGAGACAGTGCCTTAGCATTCTCAGTGTCTTTTGAGTCAACTAGACTTTCACAACCTGTTATTACCTGTTGATAAATAATTATTATAGAATGTGGAGCAATTTTGATTAATGTTGCTTTTATAGCTGTAATTGTGGGTTTTTGAGCAATGCCTCAGACATAGGAAATGCATAATGTTATTGTAAAAATTATTCAAGGGCAATTGATTATATAAAGAATTAATATTTATTAAAGAGTTTGTAAATATACTCATTGATATAAAATTGAACTTTAAGACAATTCTTTGAGAGCTGAATTGTCACACACAGTGACAGTGTAAATCCGCTCTTCAAGAATGCAAAAACAAACAGAAAGAGCAGGTAGTGAGCAACCAGGTCCTCAATGGAGGTTAGCCAGGCCTCATCCAGGATCCTCAAGATCCCAAAGCTATGCCTCTAGGTCTCCATCAATAGTGCCTGAATCCCACCTCTTAACACATGTTTCGTTTGGGCTGAATAAATGTCCAAATTGTGGAGCAATCTTCAAAAGTTCCTGGATTGTTCATAATAGATCATGCTGCTTAAGTGAGTGCCACCTAGGACATTTCTTTTTGATTAAGTCATTTTAAAAATATTGCAATTATAATTTAAAACATTTCTGGCTTTAAGTACAGTAGCCCACATGTTAAAAACGAACTCCTATTGTTTATTTCTTTCTAATGCACTGTATCATACTGAAGGCAAAATACATAACATGGTCATTTAATGACTTGTTTCACTAAAAATTTGGTAATTCCATAGTTTCACTGAGGATTTGACAGATCTGTTAGAGTTATATTCTTCTTAGTGTACTTCTTATAAATAACAAGTTATTTAAATATATTTTTGTTTAACATAAAAATATTATGAATATGTAGTATTTATAACAACAGTGTGATAGAGTGTATACATAAATATACATTATATATAATCAGAGAAAATAATAATATATTTCAAAAAGAATTTAATGTAATTCTATAATTCAAATCACCTTTATTATGCAAATAAATTTTCCATCAATGGCTTCATCCTGCATATTAAAAAATTGTTTTTGTTTTTTAAGAGGAGGTATCTTTGTGTAACAGTCCTTCTTGTTCTGAAACTCATTTTTGTAGACTCTCAAACTCACAGAAATTCACCTGCCTCCCAAGAGCTGGGATTAAAGGTATGTGCCACCACTCTTAGCTTAAAATTCTTCTTAATTGGATTAAATTGCAATGTAATTTGTTCTAGTATAGTGCAAACAATGAAAACATTGAAACCAATGCTGGATATATTACTAGTATTGAGACACTGTGTCTGAACTGACTGCCCCTTGTTTCAGTTATATCAGCTGCAAAATAGAACTTTAATAAAGGCATGCAGTAGCAAAAATGTAAGTGCTTTTAAACAATTTGTATTGTACTGTATACATGACATCAAATGTGTCAAAATTATTCAGAGTAATAGATAATTTTATATTGACTATTGGTAAGATTTTTAAATTTTTGTAGATTTTTATTTATTAAATGAACACAGCTTATTTTATTCATATAGTACAATTTGTCTGAATAATGATAATTTATTTTCAAAGCGTCATAATTACAAAACAGAGAAGATTAGAGATAAAATATTTATTCCCGAATGTTCTATCTATGCTGTTTGATAATTTCTTAAAGAAAATGGATAAACTTTATAGTAATTCTGTATAGACCAGAATCATCTCAAGTCAAAATATCTGTATAAATGCATGTACAGAATTTTAATTTAGATACATTATCTGTAGTCATTATAGAGCTCTAAAGAAATGGGGATAGGACAGATGTCTTCTCCACTGATTTATACTCTCCCTAAATGGATTTTCATTTTCTGTTCAAAATAAAGTATACTTTGTAGACTCATGATTCTCTTTTGAATTGCCAAGCTTGGGTTATACTGTGGGCTGTCAATAGAGAATACCTACTTAGCTTCCTTTGCTCCATAAGAAGCCTGAATACATTTCCTTAAGAATGATAAAAAAAAAAAAAAAAAAAAAAAAAAAGTGAAAGTTCTGTCATCATTGGTCACCTTTTGGCTACTTCAACTGCACAAATGACAAGGTAGAGATAGAGCAGTGATGGAAACAAATCAGTTAGCCCTGTAAACAGTGTGCCTGCAAGAGTGTGGAGAGAAATTAACATTTCCCACACTTCGTGGCCTAACATGGTCCTAACATTTGTGGTAGCATCAATTCTAATTATAACATAGTTGTATTTATGATTATGTGTTAATCATATCTAAAAAAATGCTCTTATAAAATGCTAGAAAAGTGGAAAAGAGACTCTTAACAACCTCTCCAAATTATGTTTGGCTCTTTTCTAGCAGTCAGTGATTTTAAGTTAACAATATAAAGACCTAGATTTTATTCAATTCCACTTTTAACCTCAACTTTTCTGCAGGAATTTCTTTTCTGTTAGCAAATAAAAATAAATGTAATAATCAGTGATGTATTTTATTTATTTCTGTTCATCTAAAAAAAAAGCCAAGCATTTTAAAAACAATTTTCAAAGAATTCTGCACTCTAGCCAGTTGTGAGTGTTTGTAGGAGGGTCATGTAGGAACCAAGTACAAACAATTGAGAAGCTAAAACACAGCAATGATAGCTCAAAACAAATGTTAGTTTGTATTCCAAAACATCACTATTTGTGGAAAAGTTGAATGGTAAAAGTATCAGTAAGAAGATTTATTTCATAATATAGTATAATACTACTTAAAACTTATCTTTATATATCTTGAGGAAATTATATTTTAAATGAATAAATATATTTCAAATCAGCACATAATTAAGTGTAAAGAGAATAAAGTCATGATAAAAAATTAGAATACAAACTTTGGCACTATCATTAATGGATTTTGTATTCATTTTCATTGTGCTTTTGTACACATGCTTTAAAGAAGGTGGAAGATTTACTTAAAGATGGTACTTGAGCAAAAACCCTTGTAAAGACATGTAATTTTTCCTAAATAAAATCAAGCTGAAGTTTAGTTTATCAGTACAGGAATGCAATAAATTTTACTATTTTTTCAAAAGTAGTTTTTCAGACCAACATTACATGTTTGCTAGTAATGACAGTTTTTACTTCTGAACAGAACTAACATTCTGAGACTTTTACACCCCTGTGTCACCATGCCATTGACCAATGGCACCTGTTTCAAGCCAGCCGTCTTTACACTGACTGGAATTCCAGGCCTTGAGTCAGTGCAGCACTGGATTGGGATCCCGTTCTTCATTTCTTTTGTTCTGGCTACAACTGGAAATGCCTTCCTCATCACCATTATTCACAGAGAGCGAAGTCTTCATGAGCCCATGTATATCTTCTTAGCTGTGTTGGCTGCTGTGGATCTGGGTCTCACTGTATGCATCACCCCTAAAATGATGGCTGTCTTCTGGCTACAGGCAAAGAAGATTCACTTTGACGCCTGTCTAGTCCAAATGTATTTTACTCACACTTTCCAGTGCATGGAGTCCGGCATTCTGCTGGCCATGGCCTTTGACCGCTATGTGGCGATCTGTGATCCCCTGAGGCATTCGGCTATTCTCACTAAGAAAGTACTAATTATCATCATCGCGCTGGTGACCACGAGAGCATCAGTGATCATCATCATGTGTCCTCTTCTAATTAAGTTGCGGCTAACCCATTTCAGAACCACAGTCATCTCTCATTCCTACTGTGAGCATATGGCTGTGGTGAAGCTCGCTACAGAGGATGTCAGGATCAATAAAGCATATGGACTTTTTGTGGCCTTTTCAGTCCTTGGATTTGATGTGATCTTCATTTTCTTGTCCTATGTACTTATCTTCCAGGCTGTCTTTAAATTGCCACAGAAAGAGGCCAGATTCAAAGCATTCAATACATGCACAGCTCACATCTTTGTCTTCCTCCAATTCTACATTCTCACGTTCTTTACATCTTTCATACACAGATTTGGCTTTAATGTTGCCCCTCATGTCCACATTCTGTTGTCAAACCTCTATCTGCTTGTACCACCCCTGCTTAACCCTATTGTCTATGGAGTAAAGACCAAGCAGATTCGAGAGGGAGTTATCAAAATGTTTACTTCCAAAAGTTAAATTCTCCAGACACTCATGCATTCTTTATAATGTGTTCAGAGGTTTGTCATACAGCATAACACTGTAATAATTTTTGTATTGACTATATTCTCTATAAGATAGACATTACTAAAACTATAAATTATAAGTAATTGATATGTTCATTTAAATATTATTTTAATTATTATTAATTGTCATTTTTTATCAGAGTAGATAATATTTTTAGGAAAACGTCATTTAGCTTTTAGTGTATTTGCAAATGTACTTTATTCTTAAAACAAGACCAATTTTATATAATACTTTCCTGAATTATGTGATTTTTATTAGTTGTAACTGACATCAAATATTCTCATACTTTCTACTACCAGATTCTAAATGGGTAGATTTTCAGACTTAATATTTCAATTATTAATAAATCTTCAATTGTGCCTTTCATAATTAATAATTACATATTTGCCTATAATATGGCATAGTAAATATGAAAAATTCCAATCACATTATTATTTTTGAAATCATTATAAATTCATGCCATATAGTCTTATTAGATTTCCTGTGAAAACAAAAATTATATTAAATATTATTTTAATCATCTTTAAATGTCTTAACTTCTTGAAGAATGATAAGATACTATATTTTATTAAAACTTTTCTTTTTTTTTAAATTCATGTGCCTTGAAAACATATAGATGTTCTTTATGTTTTCTACCTTCTCTCAAGCTTGGCATATAACATAAGAGTGGAAACATTGCCTAATGCATCTGTTCTCACAATAAGACCTCTAAATTCATCACTGTGAAACAAGACCTTCCTGTCTGTGTGTTATTATTTACATTTCTAAATAGCTAAGAAATTGGGAGTCCCAAATTGTCTCAAAACTAGGATTTAGTTATAATATATGAACAAAGCTATTCTAATTAAGATTTCACTTCCAATTCCAAGAGAGTTGCTTCATTCTATGATTGCTTCCAGCTCCAATCCATTCCTGAAAGTTTGTTCATGATGAAGGGTTTCCACTCTGGACACTGTCTCTCTGACAAGTGAAATGTGTACCTGACTCAGTAAAATACATAAATCACTTGAGTTTAGCAGGTTGTATAAAGCAGGGGAGAGGAATCTGCATCTGCTTCATGATAACTGGATGCATGGCAACATATAGCCCATCTGATTGAAACTTTCTGTAACCTTGAAATCATTTTTAATATTTTTTCTTTTTTAGTTTAAAATCACTTTGTTGCAATAAACTCACAAATACAAACATCATGAAGCTAGATTAGCATATAACTTTTATTTTATGCTTTAAAATCTCCTAATTTCCTTACCATAACTGAAGCATTGGTTGTGAACATGATACACAATCTCAGGACAGCATGATTGAAAACAGAGGATCTTCTCTGCAACTCCCCATCCCCTCCCTCGGCAGGGAGCAGACAGTCCTATGGTCCCACTGACCCAGTAATGCTTGGATCAGTCTCCACTCCTGGCCAAATCCAGTTTTGTCCCCCCTCCCTCAAGAGTGAGTCTGGTGTTCCTATAGTTGGAGTGGGGTTCGAAGGGTCAGTCCAGGGTGTTTCTGATCCCAAGATGTTCAGTGGTTGTGGTTTGCCGCTTGGGCATGTCTGGCTTTTTTTCTTGTTTGTTTGTTTAGAGACCACTAGTGAGTGAGTACATCCCCTGCAGACCAGATGTGGTGGGAGGGGGAAGGGACCTTGAATAAGGATATACAGGGATGGAAAAAAAAATTCAGAGGGAAAGCTGAACACAAAGTAAATATATGTGTAGCAATCTTATTTGCATTACCACCCTTGATAAGCCATGCTTCTGATTCTTATCCTCTTTATAGTTATTGTTAACTTTTCCGCATTTTAAATTCATTTTACTGTTTTTTTTTTGATAAATACAAAATAAAGAAGAAAAAAAAGAAAACAGAGGATCACACTGCTGCACAACCAACTTCCTATGTTTTCCTCTTCTCCCAGTTTAACATTATGCTTACTCTTGCATCCTGCCACCTGCAGAGCTTCATTTTAATATCATTCAACTTTTCTTTATCACTCATCCTCCTTTAAATTGGACTGTAAATGTGCATTACCTGCCCATGTAACTTGTGGCTAGATGCAAATCACTAAATCATTATGTTAAAATAGTAGTGGCAACAACACTTTATAGTTATAGGAGCCACATCTGAAAAATCCAATTGATATTTTCTACACCATTCCATGTAACTTCTTTTCTTTTACTCTACCCATCATGCTTGATATAAAATATTATTACTGGTTACTGTAGCTCTTGATTTTTATTTCACTGATAACAAATTATTTCAAGTTTACATGTTTTCCTTATAAAAGATTTAAAATATTTTGCTATTCTTAGCTAAGTGTATTGTCTTTTCACAGCTTTGTCCAAAAATTACCTCGTGTATAAAAAATAACAAACTAATGAACTAATGTATTCAGGCACATTACTGGCACATATTCTCCCCTAGTTACTAAGTTACAATTTTGTATTCTTCATGATATCACTTACAAATTTGGCTTGGTTTTGTTGTCTTTATTTTTTTAATAAGATATTATAATAAAATAAGGTAGAACAGAAAGTAGTGAATCAGAATTGGACAAAACAAACAGAAGGAAAAGAGCCCAAGAGAAGGCACTAAAACCAGAAATCCACTTGTTCACACACTCAGGAATCCCATAAAAACACGAAACTGGAAGCTTTTTTATATTATATGCAAAGGACCTACATGGTCAAAATAGAGAATAAAAAGAATCTAAATAAAAAATAAGTTATTAAAAAAAAATGAGCCTGACAAACATTGTGAGACAAGGCACCTGCAAAGATACCACTGGGTTTGTTTTCTGGTAGCCATCTATTGCCTAGCAATTAACACGTGGCTATTGAGGACTGCTTCTGAGATTAGGCGTGTGTCCACAGCTCTAGGGCCCAATCTGGTGCGGACCACTGCAGGCCCATGCAAGCTGCCTTGGTTTCTGTGAATTTGTAATTTCATTGATCCTGTTGATTTAAAGAATTTGTTTCCTTGGAGTCCTCCATCCACTCTAGCTCTTACACTTTATGCCTCTGAGTCCCTTGAGCTCTGAGAGAGGGATTTGATGAAGACTTTCTGTTTACAGCTCACTGTTCTAAGGTTGTTCATTCTCCGCATAACGTCTGGCTATATTTTCATTGTGTAGCCCTGGCTATTCTGAAACTAGCTTTGTAGACCAGGTGAGCCTTAAACTTACAGAGATTCATCTGCCTGTAATTCCCAAATGCTGAAATTAAAGATGTGTATCACCACACTTGTCTTTTACTTAAAAAGAATAATTCAGTCAATTTTATCAAAAACAAAGAAAACACAAACTTTGAATAATCATATTTAGATCTGTTTTCTAACCTCTATTAATGAATTCAAAACACTTAAATAGATTCTAGTTTCTAAAAACCACAAGATAATTAATCTTCTGCATTTGTAAGCAGTATTTTCTTAGTCCATTAATAATGGAAAGTGATTGCAAAGGTATTTGTCATTTTATGACAGATTATCGCCTGAAAATTAGTTGTAACCCTCTGAGTAGTAACACTTTTTTTATATTTTATTATTCTTTTCTGTATATATTATCTTTTGTCAACAGGAAATCAGGAATAATAATAATAATAATAATAAATAGTCCATAACTAGGAATTTCTGGTAAAATTATCTCTTTGAATACAATGAAAGATATTTAAAAGAATACCAAGATAACTACAGTTAATATAGATAAATCTAAAATTGTATTTTATACATTAAATTTAATTGCTTCTGCAAAGTTTCTAGCCTTGAATGCTGTTTTTAAAATTCTGTACATTCACAATTTTTTATAAACAATATCTACACAATTTATCATAAATACTGGATATATTTTATATTTCCTCACAAAGGAGGTAATAGCCGAGTGGGGGCATATGCTGTAAAATAGCTCTATTTGTAAAACTTAAATAAATATTTCAGTTGTATTTGGGAAGATAAAACTATTTTGTTTGAGGAAAACAGAATGAGTATTCTTATTTTCATTTGAATTTATTCATTTTATCACAGAAAAACAAGGATTCTGGAGTCAAATAATTCTTTCTAAACATATTATTATATTATTCTCAAATAGTCAATGTTTCACATTGTGTCTGTACTAAAGACTAATCGGGTTTCCTTATGCTCTCTCTCTCTCTCTCTCTCTCTCTCTCTCTATCTCTCTCGTTTCTCCCACTAAGGAAAATAATGTAATACTGAACACTAAGACAGAGAAAATACATAAGGATTCAAGACTTCTAAACAGTCTCCAATGCCTGTTCCTTTAGTCCTATAGGATTTTCTTGTAGGACCCCTTCGAATAACAATCAGGGAAGTGTCTTCTTGGTTATATGTTTACCCTTTAGAATTAAAAATATGCAACACCCTACTTTGAAATAAAAGTATGAACCACACGCTCACGGATCTGCTTGGTTCGCACACCATAGATTATAGGATTGAGGGCTGGTGGGATGACCACATAGAGGTTGGCAACAAGAATGTGAGCATAGACAGGGATTTTTTTTCCAAATCGATGAGTGAGGAAGGAGAAAAGGGAAGGAGTGTAAAAAACACACATGACCCCAACATGGGAGCCACATGTGCCCAACGCTTTATGTCGTGCGTCTTTAGAAGGGAGTCGAAAAACAGCACGGAGAATATAAGCATAGGAGATTCCAACCAAAGCCACATCCAAAATAAGAAAAGAAGCCACAAAAAGCCCATAAATGGCATTGATCCGGATGCTGGCACAAGCCAATTTAGCAATACCCATATGTTCACAGTAGGAGTGGGTGATGACTCGGGATTCACAGAAGGGCAGACGGTGGGTTAGGTATAGAATGGGCAACATGAGCAGGACCGGGCGCATTATGATAGCCACACCAATACCTACCAACACCCTGGGTGTCAGAATGGTTGTGTATCGGAGTGGCACACAAATGGCAGCATATCGGTCAAATGCCATAGCCAGTAAGACTGCAGACTCCATTCCTGTAAAGGTGTGTATCAGAAACATCTGAGCTACACAGTTTCCAAAACCAATTTCATGTGCATCAAACCAGAAGACACCTAACATCCGAGGTACTGATGATGTGGAGAGTGCTAAATCTATGGCTGATAAGATGGCCAGAAAGTAGAACATAGGATCTCTCAGAGTATGGTCTATCCAGATGACCAATAGAATTGTCATATTCCCTAGCAAAGCCATTAAGTAGATGCAGCA
Organism: Sigmodon hispidus; assembly: GCA_004025045.1. Taxonomy (NCBI): domain Eukaryota; kingdom Metazoa; phylum Chordata; class Mammalia; order Rodentia; family Cricetidae; genus Sigmodon; species Sigmodon hispidus. The sequence goes on along the minus strand of PVIH01014170.1, from coordinate 27,457 downwards.
AAAAGGCATAGAAATCCATCCATGGGCATTCTCAAGTCTAGGAATGCCCACAAGATAAAAGGTGTCTGGGTGGAAAGTGGAAAAATTGGTAGGGAGCATCTTGCCGTTGATGAGAAAAGTAGTAACTCTAGAAGAAAAACTAGGGTTTAGATATGCTTAGTTTACAACATCTCTGTGAACATTTTTTCCAATTTCACATAACCTTTATTACATATGTTAAGTGTAGTTTATTAATAGTTAATTATTAATTTTGCTAGCCTTTAAATTAAATGATATTACAGATATATACAGATAGGAAACAGCACAGACTAATAAACATTTGGTCCTATCTGTTGTCTTAGGCATCCACTACTGTCTTAGAACTGATCTCTTGCAGATGATAGAAGATTATTGCATTCATACATTACCTGCTTTTCAATCCTTTATGTTCAAGCTAAAGCACTGTTAAATTGGGCATACGTGTCACCGTGTAATTAGTAGTTTGCTTTTGACCCAAAACTTAAAAGTTGTCTACTGCCCTTTTAAGTCTATGGCCACCCTATTAGCATTCTTTATTCAGTTGGGGTTTTGTGGTGATAGGGTTTTTGTTTGTTTAGTTGGTTTGCTTTGCTTATTTCTGACTGTAATTTGACTATTGTTATGTGCCACAGAAATATTTAATGGCAATACAATTAATACTTGAAACATAACACTTTAAATTTCCATTTGTATATTCATTGTTCATGGTAGTATATCACAGAAGACTTTCAGTCCAGTACAAATTGTAAGCTGAGTATATTGCCCCACAACATCTTACTACTCTGTCTTTTCTCATCTCTTTTACTGATTTCTTGGCTTTTGCTTCATTCTGATGTTATGTGTGTCGAAGTAAAACTCCAAAATTCCATATATGCCTGAACTGAGACTCCTCAATTGGAAAAAAACATCCTTTATGACAGATTCCTTGCCAATATTTCAGGCATTAATTTACTATTTCACAAAAGCCTCATATAAAATGTGAAGCTTAATTTCAAAATACATGAAGTTTGTGTTTATATTGTAATCTCAGTCCTCTCTCTATGATAAAATGTTTTATATTAGCACATCAAAATTATCACAAAAAGTCAGACATAATTATTGGATAAAGTATCTGTAGTATGTATAAGCATATAGGTATGACTAGACACTCAGAATAACAGATAATCTACTGAGTTCTTAAACTGGTTTATTCAGTATTAGCAATGATCCATATTTAAACATCAGTGCCCAGTGAGAACTTGTTTCATTAACTCATTCTCTCAGCATTACTCACATATGAGTAACAGAGTTGAGTTTCAAGTAGTGGCACAAGCCTGCGAACCATGGCAGTTCAGAATCATCTTATCTGTGGGGGTAAATACATATCCTGTAAATGCATAGCCCACATACTCAGTATTTTGTGAAATTCCAAGAAATAGAGCAGAATATCCTACAGGTTTTCTCTTCACTGCATGTGAGCGAAACAATTTGCCCACATAAAGACAGCAGGAGGAGGTAAGCACAGGGAAGTAAAGCCAGTCACACTGGGAGGAAGAACTCCTGCTGTGATTGATAACATATCACCTGGATTCCTTCCTATCTTCTTCCTGCAACATCTTTCTGGAATCTCTACATCCTCTATATAATCAGATTCTTAAGTCTGCATTTGACACTGGTTCTCTGTAAGCCTATTTTTGAAAGGAAAATTCGTAAGCTAATAAGCAATCATTACTAGAAGTGGATATTGCCATATATCGCTGAGAGTAAATATCATCATTTATATCATTTATTAAATTTCCTCTGCAGGTGGCTACTTTGAAAATACGAATGCCCTAAACTGTTCAAATAAATATAAGAGGTACGTTCTCTCTGTAACATGAAACAGAAACTGTCAGTTTATGAAGTTCAGCTGCATAGAGTTTCTTGGAGCCTGTTTATTCTGTCTAAAGCTTGTTTCATGGGGAGCTCACCTCCAGCTGGAGTGGGTCTAGAGACCTTTTGTATATCTAGTAAAAGAAAGAGCTCCTTATAATGCCACTTTGTAGAATCCCTAGGGACTGTCTAAAGTTAGTCAGTTCAAATCTGTTTTATCTCTCAGGATTAAGACTTCAGAGTCTCTTGGGAATGACTGCATTTCTTTCATCAAGAACAGGTAGACTGATGCTGAGTGGAAAATCTCTCCATCTACTTTTTCCCAAACCCACACATCAAAGCTTGGAACTGAAAGGTACTATGAACTGCCACACAGAGTATCTATATGAGGAGAACAGACTTCCTGGGAATATTTTGATTCTCATTTTCTGAGAAACCATAATTATGCCAAAGCATTAACATAACAACTCATATACTTGTCTCACATTCCACATCCACATCTGAGCACTCAGCAACATTCACTAAGACATCCTGAATTGTTGGGAGCCAAAGTTAACTTAGCCATATTTTATAAGTTAGCTCCTATAGCTAGCCAGCAGTCTTTGCCTTAGATAGCCATTTACCAGAAGCTACGCCCCTATTGTTTTAGGTAGTCTCCTGTAGCTCTCTAAGCTCAGCAGGTGACATCCTCCAGACCCTCAACCAATAACAGATAGATTTTCATACTAATTCTATCCTGTTTGTTACTCTCCCTCAAAGGCTTGCCACATTCTTTTGTATTTCCCACCCCCTTTCCTCACAGCTACGTGCATGGCAGAGATTCTGTATAAATATTGGCTGTAACAATAAAGCAGTAGAGGACTTGAACAGAGAGATTTGTCTTATCCTTCCGTTCTTTTGTGTTCCTGCCTTCCATTTGTTTCATTCCTAGATTTAGGTCCATGCTGATGACCCTGCTGGTCGGGGCACTGGGTCCCAAGTCAGATAAGGCCTCTCACTTCTTCTCCAGAAGGGTTAAACTTACTGATTTAAACATAAGATAATACAAATTAAATTTAAAAAGCAAAATATAATTACAAAGAAAGTAAGGCATAACATTGCTCAAGACATACAGTGTAACAAACCAAATTGTGTGGTTCAACCTCATGAGTAATAAGTGCATTGTATCTGATGGGATACACTACAATCCCAGTACAAAGGAGATTGATGCAAGAAGTTCATAAGTTTAACACTGGTCTTGGCTATAGTGAGGTCTTGTCCAAAAGAAAAGATTGAAGAAAAGAAGGTGAAAGTTATGCCTTAATAGTAGAAAAAATTTATGATATATGTGTACACACATATGGGGGAAGAAGAGAGGGAAAGAAAGGCAGATGAGAGAGAGAGAGAATAGAAGAGGAAGAAAATAGAGAATTGTATTATGTCCATGTTAATATATTTTTTTGTTTTATTAAAAATAAAATCATTTCTCATACAGTAGGTCTTAATTACAGTTGCCTGAAGAAGAAAATAGAGAAGCGGTAGGATTCCCATGTTAATATATTTCTTGTTTTATTAAAAATATAATCATTTCTCATACAGTAGGTCCTAATTATAGTTGCCTTTCCCCATACTCCTCCCAGTTCCTCCCACCTCCCCTCCAGTTGGGATCCACTCCCTCTCTGTCTCCCATTAGAAAATAACAGGCTTCTAGAGGCAAGCAGATCTCTGTGAGTTTGAGGTTGGTCTACAGAGTGAGTCCCAGGACAGGCTCCAAAGCTACACAGAGAAACCCTGTCTCAAAATCAGAAACAAACAAACAATTTTCAGATGCAGAGATCTACAGCTCCTGGGTTAATCACTAAGTCTAGCTCCTAATCCAGTCAATGAGAAGGAGGGGTTGTTGGGAGATTATTGACTGAACCGACAGCTAGGGAACCTACATGGGTCTAAACCAGGCCCTCGGAATGTGGATGACAGTTGAATGAAACAGGCACTTTGTGGAGCCTCTGGCATTGGAACCAGAATTATTTCTAGTGCATGAACTGGTTATTTGGAGCCCATTCTCTACAGAGGAATGAATACCTTACTCAGTCTGTATAATATGGTGAGGAGCTTGGTTTGCCTCAACAGGATAGTTAGACTGTGTTGACTGTCCCTGAGAGTCCTAACAGAACTGAAGAGTGGATGGGGGGAAGCTGAGAGGTGACTGGGAAAAGGAGAGAGAGAAGAAACAGTGGATGTTATAGAAATAAAACAAAACAAAATCTCTGAAATAAAAACATTACCTGAACAATGAAAGAAAACAAAAAAGAAAAGAAAGTGAACTCCAGTGCCTAAAGGTCATCCCTGAAACTATATTTACAAATCACATTATATGGAGTCAACAGTTTATATTTCAGAACATATATATAAATATATATGCATTCAATCACAATTAATGTAAGAAAAAGCCATGAATTTTAAAGGAAGGTAATGTATTTAATATGTAATTAAATTATAATGCCTAAATAAAGAAAAAAAGACAAACATTAAAAAACAGAAAGAACTGGGATTTTATTTGTAAAATAAATTATTGAAAAAATTAAAACATATAGTAAAGAAAGAACATGATGATTCTCAATCTTTGTTCAAAATTATATGAGCAATGTTTGGACAAATAATAAAACAATGACAAATTAGTTTAAAATAAGTAAAAACAAATGGATGGGTAGAAATTGCCAGCAGCCGCTTTAGGTTATGAACAGTTTCTTTAATTATATTTAAATAATTTTTTTATCCATAGGAACCAAAATATACTTGTAAATGACTTGATATTTACCATATGAATTGGACAATAATGATTGATGCATTAGATTCTAAACTTAAAAATCACATAAAAAACAAATTTTTCATTAAAAATATTTACATTTACAAAATAACAAGTTATCCCTCTACTCCAGTATTTCATCTGTTAAGTAATATATATATATATTGTATAAAACACACACACACACGCTTTAATTCTTTATTTTTGTAAAAACATTTTCTTTACACGATCATAGATCTGCTTGGTTCTCACTCCATATATGATAGGATTGAGCATTGGGGGAACTACAACATAAAGATTGGCTAGAAGTATATGTATATAGCGAGGCACATTTTTACCAAAACGATGTGTCATGAAAGAAAAGAGGGCTGGTGTGTAGAAGGCAAGAATGACACAGACGTGAGAACCGCAAGTGCTGAGGGACTTGAGTCGGGCTTCCCGAGAAGGGAGACGAAAAACAGCACGGAGTATCTGTACATAAGAGAGAGCAATGGCTATAATGTCAAAAACCAAGATTGAAATAGCACCCAGACCGTAGATTATGTTGACTTTGATACTGGCACAAGACAGGCGAGCAAGACCCATGTGTTCACAGTAGGTGTGGGGAATGACATGATTCCCACAGAAGGGCAACCGTAGTATGAGAAACACAAATGGAATAACAGAAAGAAATGACCTCACTAGCACACCCAGACCAATCATGGAAACAATCTTGTTGGTGAGGATGGTGCTATATCGAAGTGGGTTGCAGATGGCCACATAACGGTCATAGGCCATCGCCAAGAGGACTGCTGACTCCATGCCTGTGAAGTTGTGAATAAAAAACATCTGGGTGAGACAGGCACCAAAGAGTATTACTCTGAAGCTAAACCAGAAGATCCCAAGCATCTTAGGGATGGTGGCTGTTGAGAGGCCCAAGTCAATTGTAGCTAGCATGGCCAAAAAGTAGAACATTGGCTGGTGGAGGCTGCTCTCAGTCTTAATCACCAGTAAGATGGTAAAGTTCCCAAGAAGAGCAATCACGTACACAGCACAGAAGGGGAAGCCAATCCAGATGTGAAGAGACTCTAGTCCTGGGATCCCCAGCAATAGGAAGGAGGAAGGGTGAAACTGGGTGTCATTGGGAAGAAGCATCCTGCTTGATACTATCTATGTCCGTGTTCTCAGAAATAGACATTCATCAGTCTTCAGGGTTGCATGTCAAAATCTGTGGAGATTTAATGTAAAAACATTGTAATAATTAATTGTACACGTTCTGTACTCCAGAATAAACACACAATCAAAACATCTAAGAGTAAATGTTTTAAATTAATTTATTTTGTATCATAACCACAGTTTATCCCCCCTCTTCCCAGATCTTCCCCCACTCCCTTCTGCAATCCCATCCATTCCTCTGTATTTATTTAGAAAAGGGAAGGCCTCCTATGAATATAGATAAAAAATAATATATTGAGTTGCAGTAAGTCTAAGCACCTCATCTTGTATTAAGGTTTTGGTGAGGTGACCCAGTAGGAGGAATAGGGTCTCAAAAGCTAGCAAAGAGGCAAAAACAGCACCTGTTCCCACTGTTAAGTGTCTCACAAGAAGACAAAAAACCCCACAGAATCAACTAACCTGGGCTCATAGGAGCTCACAGAGACTAAACAACCAGGTAGCCTGTATCACTGACTGAGGCTTTTTGCATATATGTGACAGTTGTATAGCTAAGAGTAAATTTTTGGTGGCTGACAGAAGCCATGTCATGTATCAAGATAAGAGTAGTAGTGTCTTTCTTCTCTATTAATTTGTATTGACTTTGTCATTGATGTGGTGGAAATGTTCTCTGTATGCTGTAAATAAAGTAACTGGTTTGGCCTATGTGGAGTACCATAGAAGTGGGTGGAGGATCAGAGGAGAGACAGATAGAAGGAGGGCAGAGTTATTCAGTCTCCTTCAGACCCACAAGGAAGAATCATGTAAGGAACACAGGTGAGCCACGGGCCGGGACACGTGACAGATAGAATAGTAGAAAGGGGTTGAATTAAGATGAAAGAGATAGCTAGTTATGTGCTTGAGACATAGGCAGAACAGTATAAAATTAATATAAGCATCTGATTCATTTCTTTGGGGGGAATAGCCACTGTGGGCAAAGTCCAAACCTCTGGCCCAAATGGGCCTGGGAAATCTTCTACAACACATTGATGTTGTGATTAAGGTTTTGTTTAGCAAAAACCCATTATATATTCTCTATCATCATGGTCAACAGAAATGTTTTCCTCTTTGAAAAAGAAGGTTCTATACTAAGCATGAATTTCTCTAGCTATTAACAAAGACATTGTGTTGTCAATATGATTTTCTGAAATGTAGTCTCAACTATTAAAAACTTTTTAAAGGCTTAGAATTGACTCATTTGTCAGTATATGTTTATTACAATTTCAAAAATATGATGTAACATTGTCAAGAAATAGCATCAATCACTTCTATTGAAGTACGGTCTACCATGTGAAATGTTAGGCCCAAACATTTACAAATAGCATACTCTTTATAAACATGTATAGACAACACACATATTCTTACCTTTTACAAAGAGAATGGACTTCACATGATTTCAGACTCTTCAAATGCTCAATGTGTCTATAGTTTTCATCTAGGGGAAATTGAAAGGAAAGTAGTGATTAAAATAGAGAATAAAAAGAAAGTGAAAATCTCTGCCTTGATTAAACCCTATACCAAAGCTTTTCCCAAATGTGCATATTCATATACATATTTTAAATTTTTGTCTACTCAAATAATAGGTACCTATATATTTTCTCTAAATCTGACAATCAAGATTTTAAGAGTTGTTCAAAATATGTCATACAAATTTTAAAAATATATTCTGTATAATTTTCAGTTGCCCAGGGTTTCCTGCTGTTTTCTATGTTCATATGCCTTACTTTAGACACTATTAGGAAATGTTTTCATGGCATCTGAGCATTTATTATGCTGGTGGTTTCAGAGCAAGAGGTAACTTTTGTTCATATTTATCCTTGCAATATTTTAGAGCAACAAAAGAATTCTAATCAAGACATCAGTATGAGAAAAAGAACAGAGTTTTGTCTAGAAAACACTGATAAGAGCAATAAGCAAAGTGGGGAGATGACTCTTCCATAAGTAGACAGGCAACAGAGAAGCAGTATTGTATAGGTTAGGGAAGTGGGGGATGCCTTGCCTGGAAAGCAAACATTTCAACAGAAGGAGAGTCAGGGACAAGCAATATTTGATTTATGGAACTTGCTAAAATCTGCACCAAAAGTGAGTGTGTGTGTGTGTGTGTGTGTGTGTGTGTGTGTGTGTGTGTGTTTTCCCATGAGTCTGTCCTTACAATGGGAAAATGTACACTTTTTAAAAAGTGTTACATAGCTCATTTTTTCTTCTCCACAAAAATGACCTGATATGGCGGGAGGGGGAAGGGACCTTGAACGGGATATATAGGGATGAAAAAGAAAAAAATTCAGAGGGAAAGCTGAACACAAAGTGAATACATGTGTAGTAATCTTATTTGCATTATCACCCTTGATAAGTCATACTTATGATTTTCATCTTCTTTATAGTTATTGTTAACGTATCAGCATTTTAAATTCATTTTACTGTTTTTCTTGATAAATACAAAATAAATAAAGAAGGAAAAAAAAACCATGATATATAAGCAAGGGAATACATGTCCTCCAATGCATTATGAGATAAACAAAACAAAAGAAAACCAGAACCAACCAAACCAACAAACAAAAAACATCCTCTAAAAATCTCATTGAGATCATTTTTATTTTGCTATCTACTGATGGGCATAAGGAATGCCCTTGAGTGTAATTTGTATACCTATTGAAATTCCAATGGAAAACATTATTTTTTCCTTTGTAAGCTTGTGTATTTTCTTGGTGGTACCTATTCTGACTGGGGTAAATCTTAAAGTGTATCTTTTTTAATGCATTAATAATAAACTCATATTCCCCAATAAAAAAAAGTGTTACATAGGAGGTAAAGCAGGATTCCATGAGTAAAATTGAAATTTACTTTTTAATTATTTATTTATAAAGCAATGGTGTGTTGTTTTATAAGTTAAAACTTTCTGTACCTCTAAATCACCCTTATGACAAAAAGAAAACACTTAAAAGTTTTGAAAGCCAGGTTTTCCCTTTGCCAGTGTTCCCATTCACAATAGAATCTAAGTAAATAAGAAAATATGATCTGTATAGTGCTCATGATTTATTTAAGTTTAAATTTAATTATAAAGGATATATAAAAAATTAACTCATAGAAATATTGGAGTAGTGATAATTTAAAGACTAATATGAGAATAAAAGAAGTGACATCTCAATGCAAAATTCTATATTCTATGATGTAATGGTGTCTGAAAAACTGATTAAGTAGACAACATACTGTAAATATATAATTTTAAGACACACACGAAATGGTGAGATTGAACAGTCATCTCAAATTTCTAGTTCAGTGATGTAACCAAGTTAGAAATCTGAAAGCAGTGTTTTCCTTTGTCCTCATACGTCTTTTATAAAGTACAGTTGATGTTATTCCACAGTAGGTTTAGGAACAATGCACTTATCACTCCATTAATGGGACTATTTCAAACCATTACTATTCTTTGGTTAACTACAGCATAAGATCTGCATGAATCTAATGTGTTGAAATCCTATTTCCTGACATGTCTAAAGACCATGAGCTGTCAGCCATGAAGTGATAGAGGACTAATCTCTAAAATATATTGAGAACTCAAGAAACTACAGCCCAAAACCCTAAATAACACAATTAAAAATGGAGCTCAGAACTAAAAAGGGAATTCTCAGCACATTTACAAATAGCTGAAAGGAACTTGAAAAATTACTCAACATCTTTAGCCATTAGAGAAATACAAATCAAAACAACTTTGAGATACCACCTTACACCTCTTAGATTAGCTAAGATTAAAAACACAGATGACAGCTGATGCTGGAGAGGATGCAGAGCAAGGGGAACACTTTCATTGTTGGTGGGAGTGTAAACTTGTTCAGCCACTCTGGAATGCAGTACGGAGGTTTCTCAGAAAACTGGAAATCAATCTCCCCAAGGATCCAGCAATACAACTATTAGGCATATACCCTAAAGATGCACATTCACAGCCCAAAAGCATTAGCTCAACTATGTTCATAGCAGCATTATTTGTAATAGCAAGAACCTGTAAACAATCTAGATGCCCCTCAACTGAAGAATACATTAACAAACTCTGATACATCTACACAATGGAATATCACTCAGCAGTAAGAAAAAATGATATCCTAAAATTAACAGGCAAATGGATGGAATTTGAGACTATCCTCCAGAGCAAGGTATCACAAACCCAGAAAGAAAAGCAGGGGAAATACTTACTCATTATTGGACTTAAAAAAAAAAGTATGGAACACCCAAGCTGCAAACCACAACCACTAATCAGCTTGGGATCTGAAAACTATATCTAATATAGTCTTCTACTGTTCATTTGATCTCAACACTATTCATTCTACACAATGTCATTGTTACATATTTCTTTTTTTCCTTGTTGCTCTATTTTACATTTTTTAGGAAATAAAGTCCTTTTTTCATGAAAAAATTCATGTATGATGCTTTAAAAGTAACTAAGAGAACATGTATCACATTTTGTTTAGTACATTATTATATATACACTATTTTAGTACACATCAAAAAATAAATTCAACTTTATTGTTCTGTTGGTTTTTTTTTAACTTGCAAAAGTACAATAATATTTTTGTCTTTTGTTCTTGTATAGAATTGAAACAACAAGGAAGAATGGCCCTAACTAGCCTAAATCAATTATTTTAAGACATCTAAAAATACATTGTGTTCATCATTCTTTAGATGTTAAGAGGCTGAGTCTTCTAAAATGTACATAGAAGATGACGAATGCCTTTCCAAGTATATGACACTATCTCCACCAACTTTGTCTCCTGGTCAACTTTCTCTCTCTCTCTCTCTCTCTCTCTCTTTCTCTCTCTCTGTGTGTATGTGTGTTTGTATGTGTAAGTGTGTGTTTCCATCTGTAGAACCCACCTTTGAGTGTAAGGTAGAAGACAGAGAAGAGACACCAAGCTCAGCAACAGGATGTAGCCCTGTCTCCTTTATTCCCTCCATCTATATTAAGATTCTACACTGGGATATTCCATAGAGATGATTTTGTAAGAGGTGGAAGGCCCCTGGGAGTAAATTTTCTAGACTGAGAGATCTAAACATCACACAAAAGAATGTTTAGATTATTTATATTGATTCACAGCACACGTACAGTTGGATAATTCTGGCTTCCAAAGAAATAAAAAAAAAATAGGATTATGTCAGCAAGATGACAGAACAGATGGTTCTTGGATCCCTTTCTCAACAGAAACATTCAATTAATAACTGTCATGGACAAAACCTTTTTAAAGAAAGTGCTAAAATTCACACAGAAAACACAATAATCTGCTGAGCAGAGTAAGAATAGACACTGATGTTTAATTTTCTTTCTGACTATGTTAAAGGAGATATCTCAGCCCCTGAGTTCTCACATAGGAAACAGAAGAGGCAAAGAAAATGTAGTAAATATAATCAATAGAGCCTTGCCATTTGTGAGAACATGGCTAAGTCTGGATCTTGGATGACTAGTGAAGATGCAGTTATATAAAAATATAATAAAAATTATGAAGAAATTTGTTTTATTTTTACCACTAACAATATCTTTGATTTTAGCTTTGGAATAACATTCATCTACTAAAAAGATTAAATCTTGTTTAAATTTTTTATTTTTTCACTTTATTATTGCTTGACATTTTCATGCATTTTTTATATGACAGCTTTTGCTCCCTTTCTTCCCTCATTCCCTCCCCTTGCCCCCCCCCCACTCTTCTTACTCAGTTTCCTTCCACTTTCTTGTCTTCCTTTGCTGTATGGAAAACTAAGTTTAATTACAGTTACTTCCCTGAGATTAGGTGGGAAATTATTCAGTAGAACAAGTGCAACTTCCCTGTGGCTACACAACTAAAAAAAGTGTGCCTTCCTAAACAAATGTCAATGCCAATATTCCCTCTGTGAGAAGTAGGGTCTCATGAGTCCCTCCCTTATTCAAAATAAAATGCCGATAAGTTCAATCTTGTCAAATCTTGTGAGGATAACCAGGGAAGTAGTGAGTTCATGATTGCAGCAGCCATACCAAGTTGAGAAGACCTCATTCTTTGCTGTACATCTCCCCTATTGACTCTTACCTTCTCTCTGCCTCCTCCCACAATATTCTCTGAGCCATGGGCAGAGTATCACAGCTATCTCAGTGGCTTTAAAAACTCTACCATCACCAGTTCTCAGCACTTGGCCAGTTATGTATTTAGCCATGGCATACTACCATAAGAAACTCTGATGAAGGGTGGAATGAGTACTAATCTTTGGACATAAGCATAAGAATTTAGAAGTTAGTTTGACTGTGTGTCCATTTAGGAAAAACAATAGTAATAGGTTCCTTCTTAGAGCCAATGATTTTCAGTCTGTTTAACACAATAATAGCTAAGCCCTTATAAGACTAGATGTCACATTTTGCCTATTAGGTCATTATTGCACCTCCCACAGTTCAGTTCCAGCTAGAACTGAACAAGAATAATAATGTCCCTTCCCCATGCAAGAAGCTGGAATAGCACTTTTTAAAACTGCTGGGAAGGTGTTTTAAAACTGCTGGGAAGGTGTAATCAAAATAGCACTTTTTAAAACTGCTGGGAAGGTGTAATCAAAAGAACCTGTATAGTTTGGGGGCTTGGGGAAGTAGCTGGTTAACAACTCATGGAGCATTGTCTTACACTGAGCACTGCAATTTTCTTCCATAACTCATGACTTATGGAAAGATTATTATCTGACCATAAGGGACACCTTTAGGGCTATTCTTTAATTTATTGAGAGCATTTTTACTAAACTTATAAATTATTAGGTTCCCACATGACTGGTTTTTTTCTTATTCTTAACTGTGGTCATTCTCCTTTCTCCTCTTCTTTATTTTCTCACCTCACTCACTGTAAGATTTTTCTACCTTAGAATCCTCTCAATTTTCATGAATTTTATGACAGTGCATAAAAAGAATCTCTAGCCTTCAAAATCTTGCTGGTATATCTAGTTTGTTTTTGTGTTTGTTTTCTGGTTTTTTCTTCTTTTTTAAATTTCATTTTTATAGAATAAAATCTCATTTTGCATTCATGTATCCCCTTGTTCAGACTCCCTTCTCTCTCCTGACGCCTCCACGTCAGTCTCTCTTCTCCATATTGTTTTTAACATAATAGATGATTATCTCTGTTAAATAGATTTAACATAATAGATAAGAGGAACTATCAAAGTAACTTTAGTTTGCATTTCCCTGTTGATAATTTTTAAAAGTATTTTGTTATCAATTTGTATTTTCTTAGCAATTCTGTTCTGTTCAATTCTCTAGATCATGTTTGATCAAATAATTTGCTTTCTTTGTGTTTCTATTATGAAACTCTTTCTATTTTCTGGCCACTAAACTTTATTGGCTGTTTAGCTGGCAAAGATTTTAGCCCATTCGGTTAGCCGTCTATTCACATATGAATAGTTTTCTTTGTTGAAAAGAAGCTTTCTAATTTCCTGATATCTCACTTATTAATTGTTGACCGTATGTTCTTAGTAACTGGAGTCATATTCAGAAAGTTGTTACTTGTGCTTATATCTCTTTTTATTTGAAAATAATTTTTCTTATAATATATTTTGACCTTGGTTTTCCTATCCTGATTTCTCCTAGTTCCCTTCTATCTTCCCACCCATCCAACTCCATGCCTCCTTTCTCTGTCTCTTTAGAATAAAACAGGCAAACAAACAAATCAGAATTTTAAGAAACCACAAGAAACACACATAGACAAACACTTTTACTCATACATACAGACATATACAGAGAGAGAGAGAGAGAGAAAGAGAGAGAGAGAGAGAGAGAGAGAGAGAGAGAGAGAGAGAGAACTTTAAAAACTCCAAATCAAAACCAGAAACCATAATATACAAGTAAAAACTTTCCAAACAAATTAATATGACTCAAAAATCTACATACACACAAAATAAATACTACTGAGTTCATTTTTTGTTAACTATCTACCGCTGTGTATAGGGTCTACCCTTAGGTGTAATTAATATATCCAATGGAACTGCATTGGAGAAAATTAAGTTTTCCTTTGCAAGTAAATGTCAACTGGAAATAGTTTCTTGGTTAGGGATGGGAGTACATTCCATTTCCCCCTCTCTGTGCTGGAACCCTGTCTGTCTTGAACTTGTGCAGTCGATGTGCATGTTGTAACAGTCACTGTGAGTTCCTATGTACATCAATACTGTTGTGTCTGGAAGACACCATTTCCTTGCTGGCATCTATCAGCTTTGGTTTTTACAAATCTTTCTGTCTCCACTCCTCATAACTATCTAAGCCCTGAAGAAAAGAGTTTTTGAAGGCATCATATTTAGTACTTAATATTTCAAAGTCTCTCACTCAACAATGAATTTATACAATTTGAAGCTGTGTATCTTACCAAACTGGCAAAATTGACCTTTGTCATGGTATGCCTTAATTGTCAACTTGACAGAAACTACAATAACCTGAAAAAGGATAATGTGACCCAGGCTGACTGTGGGTGTGTCTGGAGTGTATTATCTTAATGAAGGTAATTGATGTGGGAACCCTGCCCCCTGTGTGTTGCACCATTCCCTGGGAAACGGGTCCTGAACTATAAAAAAATTAGAGAAATAAAGGTGAGAACATAAAAGCAGGCAAGGAAGCATGCATGTCTTCTCTATCTGTTCTTGAGTGTGGATGTGATATGATTTGTTTAAAGTCATTTGCTTGAATTCCTCAAAGTAATGCATTGTAACCTGGACTTGTCAACTAATATAAAGCCTTCTTTCCCAGGTGCTTTTTGTCAGATTACTTTAACACAGCAACAGAATTGAAACTAAACCCCACTTTTACTGAAAAAGGCTGAGTGTCCATCTTTTCTTTTCATGTGTATTTAAAATTAAATGGTGAGATTCAAATAATTAAAAATATTGCTAAAGGGAATAGATTAGGAAGTCTCACTGCCAGCTCAGCATTCCAGAGTCTCATGTTAAATATGATGTGACTCCAAAAATCTTAAAGTTGTCTCTAATCTCAAATATCTAACTTTCAGTTTTTTGTTTTGCTTTTTCTTGATTCCACAAGGGATCCATCCCCTTTCCATGGTCATGGGAGTCTGAGGCAACTAAAATTGTTCAGAACCAGATTCAGTCATCACATATAGTAAGCTAAGGAAGAAACTAGAGCTTAATTAAGCCTAGCAAATGTTCATCTTGATGCATAAAGAAGTGGCAATAAGGTAATGAATATACAATAATGCTCATTTTGTGATCAGGTAGGTGTATACGGACCAAGTAGATGTTTCCAGGGCTCTACTCAAAGCAATCAGTCACTTACAGCAGCTTCTCTACAATTTCTTGGGACAATTTATTGCACTTGTTTTTGTGCTAACTGAAAATGCATCAAGAAGTGTATCTTAACTGTAGAAAGTGAAGATTAAGAGTGTTGATTATCTCAATTTTTCTTTTCATCTAATTGTTCGGAGTTGCATTTGGGATGGTCTAGTTTGAAAAGGAAATGGTTAGATTTGGAAGAGCATCTTTATGTAATGAAAAAAAATGGAGCTTTTTGACATGACTTGTAGTCAAATTGGTACTGAAGGTGTGTATTAATGTTACATACACATGAATATTTATCATTCCTATTATACCAGTATAATGAAACAATATTAATAATAAATAAATTGGAGGAGTAATTTATCAATGTAATTAAGCATGAACCTCCTGAAGTTAGTTTGTGAGCTAGAATCCAGTTTATCACTTACCAGGGTTTTAAATTTACAAGGTTACTATGATTCTTCTCAATAATAAGATAGATCAGAATAATGAGTAAACAAATGTGCTGTTCTCAGCAGAACAACTGCCTTATTACTAAATGTTGGTAGGTTTAGAAACATAGGATAATATACAATTAAATAACATTCTAAGTATTTTTCTTTATATTCTTGATCTAACTACTATATGACATATTGCAGAAATTTCATTGATTGAAAATTACAAAGCTGCCTTGACCTATTTCTATGCTTTAAAAAAAATCCATCTCAAAGCTCTTTGAAGTTCACATAGTAGAGATGAGTACATAATTTGCCTTTAAAATTTCAAGGGGCTGGAGAGATGGCTCAGAGGTTAGGAGCACTGACTGTTCTTCCAGAGAACCTGAGTTCAATTCCCAGCAAAATCACATGGCGGCTCACAACCATCTATGATGAGGTCTGGTGCCCTCTTCTGTAAAACTGTATGCATAATAAATAAATCTTAATAAAAAAAAGTTTAAAAAAATTTTCAAATAAAAATAATATATTATATCTTTCCAATTTGAAATTGGTATCCAGTCTGTAATAATATTATAAACCTGATTTTTTTGGATACTGTTAATTTTTATGATAAAAAGCTCTCATAATATAATTCATAATATAAAACTATCTGTAATAGTAAATATTTGAGGAACAACATCAACTGTGTGTCTAAATATAAGAGAATAAAAAATAATTTATGAATTATGATACTGACACAACTTTCAAGGTTCTGTTTTAATAACAGGTTAAAAGTTAAACAAGCAAAATCATCAATTTACAGCAAAAGTTGGGATGAGAATCAGGCAACTAAGAAACACACTAGGCAAAGAAGAATTTTCGTGCTGAAGGTTTGATGAAGAATACCTGTTCGATCATCTTGGCTAAGGAGAAGTTGTTTGACTCATAGATAACTGGAAAAAAGTTTCAATAGCTAAAATGATGTTATAATTATCTAATTTGAAAAAAATGAAGTAAGGTGAAAAATAAAGCTACAGTGAATTATCATTAATAACACCTTGCCTTGTTTATCTCCTAATATCTATTTTTCTGACCACTAGTATTATCTTCTGAACTGGTTCTCAGCAAAGGAGGAATAAAGGTATACATGATCATTTATCCACTACTTTTGAGATTATCCAAAGTATTGGTATTCCTATACTTTGGTCTGTGTACATGGTCATTTAGAATTTCTTTAAAGTATTGTAACTAAAATTTATTTTTTTAAACAAAAGAAAGTAAAGAAAGGAAGGAAAACAATCCACATCTCATCTAATCCTTTATAAACTACTTTTCTTACTGTTTTTTATTTGTTTGTTTGTTTGTTTGTTTGTTTTGCTCCTGTACACCATAACAAACATATTCTTCAATTTTCAATCAGTATTAAATTCTTTCTGGTGAAAGATAATAGAATTTTCAAACATTTAAATCTGTATTTTGGTGCTTAAATGTCTTACTCATTTGCATTTATGCATCAATATTATTACAAAATGGAAATACATATAGTAATGAAAATAACAACATTACTACATAAATAGAAAGTATTCTTAGAATAGAAAGTGTTCTCTGTGTGATTAAGGAGAACAAAGAGTTCAGGGCGTCTTAATACAGACATCAGTTATTTTTGATTTTTAGTGGTAAGTTTTAAAGGCAGAGTATTTCTGTAATTATAGATGATTCTTTTGTGCCATGAAATAAGTTTTTGTTATACATTAAAAGGTACAATAATTTCTCCAGTACAAAAGGTACTTACTCCCAGTCCACTTGAAATAATGAGAAGTTTCAAATTAAGAAATCATTTCTATTCTTTTATAGAAAACATCCATGGAGAAGAAGCTAAAAAATCTGGCACTTGTTATGTCTGGCTACAATAAATCTGATGCCCATCCCTCAGCCTTCATTCTCATTGGCATTCCTGGGTTGGAGGCAGCACACATGTGGATCTCCATTCCCTTTTGTGTGGTCTACATTTTGGCGTTAGTGGGAAACTGTTCTCTTTTGTTCATCATCAAGACAGACTCCAGCCTCCATGAGCCAATGTACCTCTTCCTCTGCATGTTGGCAGTGGCTGACCTTGTGGTGTGCACTACAGCTGTTCCCAAACTTCTCAGTCTCTTCTGGTTTCACGATAGAGAGATTCCCTTTGAAGCTTGCCTCACTCAGGTCTTCCTAATTCACTCTTGCTCAACTATGGAGTCTGGCTTTTTCTTAGCCATGGCATTTGATCGTTATGTAGCTATTTGTAACCCATTAAGACACTCGGCTATTTTGACTCACACTGTAACTGGAAGGATAGGTCTAGCAGTTGTGCTTCGGGGACTAGTCCTTCTTAGTCCTCACCCTTTCTTACTACGTTGGCTTCCCTATTGCAGGAACAAGATAATTTCCCACACTTACTGTGAGTTCATGGCGCTCATCAAAATTGCCTGTGCTGAGACGAGAATCCGCAGAGCTTACAGTCTCATTGTTGCCTTTCTCACTGGTGGGGTGGACTTCATATTGATAATTTGCTCTTATGTCCTCATACTCAACACAGTCTTCCACCTTCCTTCCAAGGATGCCAGACTCAAAACTCTGGGCACCTGTGGCTCACATGTTTGTGTCATCTTAGTGTCATATACCCCTGCCTTCTTCTCCTTCCTCACCCACAGGTTTGGCCATAAAGTGACACCCCAAGTGCACATATTTGTAGCCAACATCTATCTTCTTATACCACCCATGGTAAACCCCATTATTTATGGCGTGAGGACCAAGAACATAAGAAACAGATTCCTCAAAGTCTTCAGATTTTCAAAGCTTATAAACTGAATTGGTGCTGTTGATAAGTGAAATCTATGAACATTCTTTTAGGACATGAGTTTATTTTCTTCATTTTAAAATATTTTTATAAGATTATTATGAGTTTTTCATGGGAAGTAACTTATGATAAGATTTTTTGGTAAAAATAGATTCAATTGTACTTTTGTCAATTTTAGAGCTGTTTTCCAAACAAGGGAGAATTAATCTACAATGATACCCTAGTCATTTTTCTATAACTAATATTTAAATTTAATTACTGTGATTGCAATACCCAGTATTTAAATGTTTCATTTAGCATAATGTCTTTATCTTCACTATATACAGTATGAATTTGGATTTGTGTAAAATTGGGGATCATAGAAAAGCAGAAAATTATAAAGATATATTACTTTTAGTGCCCTTTTTGTTAACCGATGTGACAAGAATATTGCTGTTTATATCTGGTTGTAATAATTCATTTATTCCAGTATTATTCTGTCACTTCTGCTTTGAGAGAATCTTATTAATTGTTCATTCTTAATGTAGAACCTCAAAACATTGCCTATCAGTCATTTGTCATGGAATGTTTCCTACCTTTTAAAAGATAATAAAACGTAGTTTCAATTAAAATTTAGACAATATTGAAAACATTGGGTTGTTTTAGTAAAAAAAAAAAATTCTGAATTTATATGCACTGTCATCTGCATGAATTAGTGATAATTATTTATTATATTCTGTGAGGTCTTATTGATATCTAACTCTATAAAAACAATCATAATAATTTAGAAATATTAAAACTTGTTACAACAACCATATACTTGGTCAGATTAACAAGCCACCTTCATGATATTCATGATTTGTTTCGACATAATAGCAGCCTCTTTAGTTAGAGAATATTGATGTAATGTCAATTATTTTGAAACATATATGATTTCAAGGAAAACACTTGATCAAAATATTCTTTACAAAAAACAAAAACAAAAAGATAGCTTCTAATGCAGAAAAAAGAGAGGCCACGTGTGAGGAGATTAAGTGTGTGAAACCTCTGGGAAGAGGTTTCATAGATTAATGTCTCAACATAAGAAACACATAAAGTTTCCTTTGACCTATCACAAACTTCTTGAGCAAATTTTTTTTTCTCTCAAATACAACTTCAACTTACTGAGATTATTTAAAAGCAAACCACTCTGTTATCTGTTCTCTTAAAGATATTACAATTCCTCCTCATTCCAAAGAATACTTTTATATTGAAACAATTCTATTATAGCAGTTATCTTTAGCTTTTGAAGCGAGCACCATACACCACACACCTCAAAACTATATTGTTGCTTTAAAACCTTTTTTTTTTTTTTTTTTTGCTGGCCACATTGTCATTAAACTGTGGACAATTATCATTGCTGTTCAAACCTGTGTTTGTCTTTGGTATTCAGTGGTTTCTCATGGGTGACTCTCACCAGAAATCTGTTAAATGATGGAAAGTAGACATGGAAAACCCACATGTAGCATGAGTGTGCGAATGTTTCTCTAGAGAGGACACACCAACTTTGGAGTGACATTCTGATGCCAATGTTTTTAATCTGTACATTTTGTATCTTACTGGTCAAAACATGTACAGATGTAAATGGGGTTCTCTGTGGTGCAAGAACAAAGGGAAAGTCCTAGACTCAATTACAGGATAAACACACTGAGAAAGATTATCTGACCAACCAGCTCACATGCTGTTCACAAGGTAAACCCAGAGGAAAGTGAGACCTGTGACTCATTCACAGCCAGCAAGAGGATGCTGGTGTCATGGGTAATGACTCACTTATTAAAGAAAGTAAAGGGGAATAAAGAAACTTGATGGTAAACTTTCAACCCACATGCTACTCTGATGAATTTACCAAATGTTCAAGCAATTCAACAAACATTTGTCAACATATAGACATGGAGAGAACATTTTAACCTCACTCAAAATGGAAGTAGGATACTTAGTCATGCAGCTACTTCACGACTAGAAAGGATGATTTCAATGTTACAGTTAATCTAAAAGGGTCACTTTTGTATCTGGCCCTGAATAATTTTTCATTGAATTTCATGTTCAAGATGCCATATTTACTAACAGGAATTTCCTCTGTTGGTGACATAATACTTTTTTTTTAATATAATAAACAAATAGACAAGTAGTTTATTTGCTTTTATCTACTTGTTAGAATTGGAGTATCATACAATGACCTAAAATGTGTGCAGTAAAGTCAATCTTATTCTAATCCTAAACTGTAAAATGTGACAAAATATTTTATGTACCTCATCATATCTGCTTAACTAACTTTGATATTTCATTTGATAGACATTAATCAAGTTTTCCAATATTTACTTGACAAATTCTATGCTAAGACAGGCTGAAAGAGAAAATCTAGGGAAAATGTCTCCTTCATAAATCTTATGATTGGGGTTTAATTTTGTACCAGTGGCTACAACAATTAACAGAGTCAGAGATCATGGTTAATAATATATGAATGAGGCACAAACATTTCTAAGCTTAATTAAATGTAAAAAGAGTTTCCTAAAAATTTCTAGGCTTAAATTACTGAAGAATACTTTGTGTTGTGATAATTAACCTAATGGATGGGACATATTTTTACTAAATAAATGTCATTATGATTCTATATGGGTAATGCTTCTAAGTTATACAAACACAATATTATTTTCTGTTTTTGAACAATAAAAAACCAAAAATACATTTGTATTTATTTCAAAGTGAGGCTGTTAGAAATCTTTTTTTTTCCTTTTCTTTTTTCTTTTTTATTATGAATAAAGAAGTCACATTTTCTATTCGTGTATATCCTTATCCAAGGGCCCTTCCCCCTCCCACCACATCAGGTCACTCTCCTGTACATCTTCCCATCTCCTCCCCAGCATGGGCAGGAGGTCCCAAGGTACCAAGGTCCTATTATTGCTCAGTTCAGCCTCCACTCCTGGCAGATACAGTTTTTGTCCCCCCAACATCCAGACTTGTCAGGTGTTCCTCTAGGGAAAGTAGAATTCAAGGTGTCAGTCCAAGGTGTTTCAGATCCCAAGCTGTTCAGCAGTTGTGGTTTGTAGCTTGGGCATGCTTTGCTTTTATCTTTCTTGTACTCATTAATGAGTGAGTACATCCTCTGCTTATTTTTCTCGGTTTGTGATACTTCGATCAGGAGGCTATTCTCCAAATCCATCCATTTGCCTGTAAATTTTAGGATATCATTTTTTTACTGGTGAGTAGTACTCCATTGTGTAGTGTTCCCCTTGCTCTGCAACCTCTCCAGCATAGGCTGTCATCTATGTCTTTATCTTAGCCAAACTGACAGGTGTAAGGTGGTATCTCAAAGTTGTTTTGATTTTCATTTCTCTGAAAGCTAAAGATGTTGAGCACTTTTTCAAGTGCCTTTCAGCCGTTTGTAATTCTTCTGCTGAGAATTCCCTTTTTAGTTCTGAACGCCATTTTTTTTTTTAATTGAGTTATTCAAGGTTTTGGGCTCTAGTTTCTTGGGTTATCTAGATCAGTCCTCTGTCATTTGTAAGGTTGGTGAAAATCTTGAACCATTCTGTAGCCTGTCATTTTGTCTTATTGACTGTGTTTTGACCTTACAGAAGCTTGTCAGTTTCAGGAGGTCCCACTTAATGATTGTTGTTCTTAGTGTCTGTGCTACAGGCAACATATATTCTAAACACAGTTTCTTCTTTCCTATCGATTCCAGCATCCTCCCCACTGTTCACTCTTCAGAATCCTCATACTTTCTTTCTTTTCCTAGAAATCAGGCATCTTAATAATAATAATAAAACTAAAGAAAACAAATTGGAAAAGGACAAAACAAATAAACAGAAGAAAAAGAGCCAAAGATCAAGTACAAAAAACACATATAGACACAGAGACACACGTGTTAGCACATGTATCAAAACACAAGTCTGAATGCCATAAAATATACACAAAAGACCTCTAAGGTAAAATAATAGTAATAATAACAATTAATTTAAAAACAAAGAAAGAAAACTAAAAATAAATTAAGTTCCTGACTAAACATTATGTGACAAAAAATTCCTCCACAGACATCATCCAATTCTTTGTGTTGGTCATGCCCTGCTTGAAATGGGGCCTGCTCTGAAGAGTAGCTTGTATTCCTGGTGAGAGCCTGTTGAAGAAAAGTAGTTTCTCATTTAGGAGTGTTTATCTATTGGATTTAACATCTGGTTAGGAAGAACGGTTTGTGCTCACTTCTTTGTCAGTACTGGAACTCCATCTGGGTGAAGCCTTGGCAGGGCCCGTGTGTAAACTCCCAGTCTCTTGGAATTTATATATGTGTTGGTCCTCATGTGTTTAGAAGGCCTTGTTTACAGCAAAGTTAGATTAGAAAACACCTATTACATTTTTCTAAGTTTCATTTCCATGAAGGAGAAGTGTTTATTACTTCAATCAAAACAACTCCAAAAACAAAGCCTTTAGAAGTCTCCTCTGATAATAAACCACAAAAAAAGTCCTTGAATGGTATTGATCTTACTTCATTAAATCTTTCTTTTTGTGTGTGTGTGTGTGTAATATCTTGATATTATAGAATATATTTTATAATCCTTGTGTTAATGTTCCATTTGAATCTTACAGTAGATAATCTGTTCAAATATAAGCTAATTAAGATTTTTCCAATTTATTGGTTCATCTATACACCTAAGAGAATTTTGAAATGTACAGAGATGTGAATGCACTGTGACCTGTTGTGGGACAAGAGATACAAGGCTAAAACGATTTTATTTCTGTCAGGAGAATTGTTTAACCTTGTAAATATTTAAATATTATATTTAAACATTTATTTTCGAATTGAGAACATGAAATTTGTTCTGAAATCTTTGGCATAAAAATTCTCAAAGATGATGAACTTTTTATATACCCATAATGTCCTTATCAGTGACAGTGTTAAAGTTGAGTTCATCTCATTGAAAAATTCCAAAAAGTAAAGCATGTCTAATCTGTAAATGACAACCACTGAACAGCTTGGGATCTGAAACACCTTGGACCTGCACCTTGGAGACCATTCCCTCCAGAGGAACACCTGACCTAGTCTACATGTTGGGGTGAGGAAAGCAGATCTGCCTGGAATGGATGCTGAACTGAGCCACATTGAGATATTGGGACCTCCTGCCCTTGCTGGGGAGGAGATAAAGTGATATGGAGAAAAGAGAGTGACTGGAAGGGGTGATAGGGGGAAGGGAGTTTGAACAAGGGTATACATGGATAAAAATATAACTTTATTCATAATAAAAAATTTTTTAAAAAGAAAAATTGCAAGAAACCTCTGATTATCTCCAGCCCAACATTACAAAATTACATGGTTTACCATGATGTCAACGTCATGACTTAGTTTTAGTTTTTCATAGAATTTTTTATTACATTGAGACATATGATGGTGGTTCATTGATTTCTCTGTCAGTAACAGAAATAAGATAAAAATGTAACAGATAGATATTATTGATATTGTTGTTACTTTCCTTTCAACTACTAATATAATAAAACCATGTGCATATCTCATTAGCTTTAATTTTGACATTTCTCTACAGAGTAAATAAATTTGTCAAGTAAGTATAATTTATTGTATTCCTAATATAATCAAGCATGCAGAAAAAAGTACATGGGATTAGTTGATATCACATGATACTTCAGAGCTGAGTGTTCAGGTTTGCATCTTGGAGGG
Source organism: Sigmodon hispidus (assembly GCA_004025045.1). Lineage (NCBI taxonomy): Eukaryota > Metazoa > Chordata > Mammalia > Rodentia > Cricetidae > Sigmodon > Sigmodon hispidus. The sequence goes on along the minus strand of PVIH01014170.1, from coordinate 3,413 downwards.
CTTGCTCATAAAAGCCCATGATGTGAGACACTCATCATTCAGAATAAGTGACTCTCATTGATCCATCAACCAAGAACAATGTGAAGGGATATTGCAGCTCAGTGCTCTGAGTGTAAAGGTTCTCTCAGGACATAAGATTATTCCCTCCTTCTTTCTATACCCAATTTACTACCACATTAATTTTGAGAGAACAAATATGTCTCATTTCTACTGGTACAGTAACAACCAAAATTTTAGTGACTTAAATTAATGCAGGTTTAACACGTATCTGCTCTGTTGTTTAGAATGTCAATAGGTTTTACATTAGTTGAATCAAGGTGCCCTCATATCTGCAGGGAGAACATGTTTGCTGTTTTCTGTTATTCTGTAGTCTGCTTATAGTCTTGGCTCAGTGTTTTCCTGATAAGCATCAGAAGTATGACTCATCCTCATAACACATTACTGTATTCATGTTTTGTCACTTCACCTCCATTCAATTCCATCTTTCCCTTGCCCACATTTAGTGGTCCATGTCATTATGTCTCCTATGCAATGAGATTTTTTTCAACCTTGAAGTTAGCTGATTGACAACATCATACCATCTCTGACCTTATTCATCTCTGCAAGGAACTTAGTGTGTTTTATTATTTTACCACTAAATAATGAGTAAAACTTCCACCCCAGAATATTCATTCTTAAAATCCTACTTGAGCAAAAGCTGCTTAGTCAGGATACATTAAGGAAATCAAAAAGGCAAAGAGAAACATCTTAGTAAATAATCACACTTTTAAAGAATACTCACAACTTTTAAAATGTTAACAGTATGATCAAAAAGTACATGAAACACTTTCAATATTGAAAATACTTTGCAATATTTTAAATATGCCTAGTTAGAGTCCTTAAAGCATGTGTGTTTATAAGAAAGACAAAAACTTATATTCATGAGTATTCACAAAATGGAAAAAATTTACTGTTTGAAATATTTATATTGATGAGAAAAGTTAAAATGATAAAGACAAACATGTGATTCTTTCTTTTCTTTTCTTTTTCTTTATTTTTTTTGAAAATTAATATCAAATTATATCAAAAAGCAAAACATCCAGGATAACTAAAAAAACCATATAGTAATAAAACCTCTCTTTTCTCTAAAATATATGAAACCTACAAAATAAAATCTAAAGTTCCCAAGCCAAGTTAGACAAAGCTACAGATGAAGAAAAAGAAAAATAAAATTCATGAACAAAAGAATTCAAACTTTATTTTTCAGTATTGGTACAAATTTACAAAATAGGGGTGGTAAAAAATATATAAACAAATCACAAAAAGCTCTTGGAAATGGTACGTAAATAGAATTTCAGATAAGAATTTAATGAATACTGAACATGAATACATGCATATAATGAACAAGAATATACATATATGTGAATGTATGTGTGTGTGTTGTGTGTATGAAGGGGTTGGCAAGTAGGTGACCGAAGCTCAGTCACTGAAAACTACAGAAGGATCAACAGAGGAAACACACATCACAAAGTTGTCCTATCATTTCTGCATTTCTGCCTTGACCCCCACATTCACATACACAAACATACAATTAGTCGAAAATATATGTTTATATACTAAATATATTCATAAACATTATAGTATAAAAAATAAGTATGCTATTTAAAGAATAAGGTGAAGATGTTTTCAAAGAATTGAAATTTATATTTATATAATTAAGTTCCTTAATGGCATTAGTTAATAGAAAATAAAACAAGTAAGAAAGCAACAGAATACTCAAGATTCTATAAACTTCTATTAATTGATTCAAATAAAATACAAATATAAATGAGATGATGTTGAACATAAAGACAAAGTAAGAACTAGCAAGCCCAAGAAAAACACTGATCAGCAACAGTGCAAAGATTGGGAATGTATGGCCTACCACATGTAAACTCATGAATCCCAGAAAAAGAATGCATTTGTGACACTTATGATAAAAAAAAAATTGTTAAAGACATGTCACAAAATACAAAATCAACATTTAATTTTTTTCTTAATTCTGAAAAAATATAATTGCAGAACATGAGGGAAATAGAAGGAAATTTTTTAGAAAAAAGAAAAAAAAGATAAATGAAGACATAGTTTTGTTTTGTTTCCAATAAAACAGTAACAAATTGGTTTTAACAAAAAATGGAAAATGAAGTCTAACACTTTTAACAATATTCAACAAAATAACAGATAGAAATTTAACAATTTCCAAGAATCAATCCAGAAGGCAGTTTTATTAAGGACAAAGTAGGTACATAACTGAAGGTTTATGATAAAAAGAAATTATTAAAAAATATGAAGATTTTTTAAAATACCGACTCAAAAACAAAAATTAACAGTGTAGAAATATATTGTGACTGATGGTACCTCTGAACCTCTGACACATAACAATTCTACTTAAGAAAGAAAAGCAGGATAAAATACACTTATATAAAACTACACAGATTGCAATTGATTCGTGTGACCACACAAATTAAATTTCTAGACTTTGATTTTGTTTTTAGTAAATCACTTGAAAATGTTCTTTAGCCTCATGAAAAAGTGGTTTTCTCATCTCACAATATAGCTTCTCCTTTTTCTTCTTAAAAAAAATGAGAAATATGTCTCAAATTCATAAAAAGGCACCTTGGCAACTACAAAAGAGCACTGTAAGATTAAAAGGTAAATTAAAAAAGCAAGGCTAGATACATTGCCAGACAAATTTTATTTGTCACAAAGGTATGAATACTCCATGTAACAGGATTATGTCATGCTTAGGGTATAGAGCTAATACAAGATAGTGAATGATACATTGCTAGTAGCTTTGTGGGAAACTTTCTTGAAGGTGTTTGCTTTGGTTGTCACTCCACTGAACCTCATGTATTTGCAGACTACTCAAGTTTAAACTACAAATGTAGCAATGGTTGTTTTTAACCCGAGATTGTGGCTTTAGAGGACATAGTGTACACAGGGCCAAATAGTCTGAGTAAATTTGGCTCTTAGTTTATCTTCCAAAGTTAGAATTTTCAAGATACACAGTGGACACAATATTAATGCAAATGAAACAAATGACTGCAGGCATGCATGAATGTAAGAGAATACAAAAGGAAGTCAGAGTTTTTCATGAAGCCCTGCAAGCAATTTTCACATGAATTTTTCTCATAATAGTCTGTCCAGATTAGTCTAACATTTCATCAACTTGGAGAAATGATGTAGTTTCTACAGAACTGTATTACTAATCCACAGATTGAGACAAACCAACTAGCCTTGCAAATTGGTAGTCCACAGCAAGAACTATTCAATAAGACAAGAGAATGAGTGTCCCTAGGTGGATCAGAAAATATGGGTGACTCTCTTAGTCAAAACCTGGAGAACTCGCTCTCTTATCTGTTTTGTCCTCACACCATAAATGATGGGATTAAGTG
>PVIH01014169.1:18978-55173 GCA_004025045.1 Sigmodon hispidus | reverse complement strand
TGGACTGACCCTTTGGATCCCACCCCACCTAGAGGAACACCTGACTCACTCTTGAGGGAGAGGGGAAAGAACTGGATTTGGCCAGAGGTGGAGACTGATCTAAGCATTAATGGGTCAGTGGGACCATAGGACTGTATGCTCCCTGCCCAGGGAGGGGATGGGGAGTTGCAGAGGAAAAAAAAAGTGACCAGATGTGTTGTGAGGGGGAAGAGACCTTGGATAAGGATATACAGGGATGGAAAAAAAAAATTCAGAGGGAAAGATGAACACAAAGAAAATATAGGTGTAGCAATCTTATTTGTATGTCTACCCTTGATAAGCCATGCTTATCACTCTTATCCTCTATATAGTTATTGTTAACTCTTCCACATTTCAAATTCTTTTTACTGTGTTTTTTTTTTAATAAATACAAAATAAAGAAAAAAAAAAGAATCTGGAAACAACCTAGATGTCCCTCAACTGAAGAATGGATTAACAAACTGTGGTACATCTACACAATGGAATACTACTCAGCAGTAAGAAAAAATGATATCCTCAAATTCGCAGGCAAATGAATGGATTTGGAGAATATCCTCCTGAGCGAGGTATCACAAACTCAGAGAGATAAGCAGGGGATGTACTCACTCACTAGTGGTTCCTAAACAAACAAACAAGAAAAAAAGCCAACCATGCCCAAGCTGCAAACCACAACCACTGAACAGCTTGGGATCAGAAACATCCTGGACTGACCCTTCAAACCCCAGTCCAACTATAGGAACACTTGACTCACTCTTGAGGGAGGGGGACAAAACTGGATTTGGCCAGGAGTGAAGACTGATCCAAGCATTATTTGGTCAGTGTGACCATAGGACTGTCTGCTCCCTGCCCAGGGAGGGTATGGGGAGTTGCAAGAAAAAAAATGACCAGATGTGTTGGGAGGGGGAAGAGACCTTGAATAAGGATATACAGGGATGGAAAAAAAAATTCAGAGGGAAAGCTGAACACAAAGTAAATATATGTGTAGCAATCTTATTTGCATTTCCACCCTTGATAAGCCATGCTTATGATTCTTATCCTCTGTATAGTTATTGTTAACTCTTCCACATTTTAAATTCTTTTTACTGTTTTTTTTATAAATACAAAATAAAGAAGGAAAAAAATTACTTTACTAGTTAGTTGAATTTTTATTATATCAAATGTTCACCTCTACTGGAAAAAAAGGTTTTCTGCATTACTATACATATTTGGGAGCAATAATAGACCTTTTAATGTTTCACAACTTATTTGTAATGCTATAGACAGTATCATATTAATATAATATACACTATCCTGCTCCTTTACCTACTTCCAAATTAGAATTAACAGATGGCATTTCACCTTGTGCTACAGTTAAATGGGTAGATTATGAAGCACTTTTAAGTCCTGTGCTGAAGAGCTTATGAAACAGCAATTGTGATAATTTGAATGAAATGCCCTCAGAAGTGTTAGGTGTTTGAATAATTGATCCCAACTGGTGAATGTCGAGGGAGGATTAGATGGTATGATCACCCAGAAGGAAATGTGACACTAGAGAAGAGCTCTGAGGTTTCAAAGACTCACATGACCGTGCATCCACTCTGCTTTTTATTTGTGGTTTAAGATATAGGTTCTCAGCTGCTGCTCTCCACCTGCTACCTCCACTCTGCCACTGCAAACTCTAATACTTTGGAATCTTAAGCCCCAAATAGACACTTTCTTCTATAAGTTGCATTGGTCTCAATTGTTTTATCACAGCAACAGAAAATATAAGACACTGGTATTCAGATATTTAAATACACTGAGTGACAATTATGTGCCTGCTGCTAAGCTAGGTTCCAGGGATACAAAGATAAATACAAATACTCCCAGGCATCAAAGGACTTTTACAATACACCAGCTATTAAAGTTTAGTTCTGAATTTCCTGGTCCTCTACCCCTTAAAATACAATTTTATTGATGATCATTTCAAAGATGTCTCAGTGTTAAAAGACAACTTGCACTTAGTTTCCATATGCCTAACACCCAGCTTCAATATCTCATCCATCTTATTCCCCTATAAATCTACAACTACTTCTCCCATATTATTCTGAATAAATTTTCAGATATCACAGTACCCACCCATACATATTTCAATAATGCATCTCTTAGAGATAGAGAATGTTTCTGAAAACAATATAATCACTATCATGCTGCCTAGAAGTTAATGTCAAAATGTAGTCATTATGCAAAATCCTAAGTGCCTCATATTCTTTAGACTGAGTTCTCTTCTATTTGATTGATAAAGCTTGTTAAGAAAAAGTGAATTTTACAATGTATTCCTGAGCAAATTGTGAGTCATGACAAAACAAGTTACAATTCCAAGTTATCTCAGTGATCGATACTTCTCTCAAAATTCAGTCAAATAATATAGTGCCACGGGCTATAAACAATAGATGCAGAACATACAGTCGATACAGTCTATCACAGAGCTCCTGCCTAAGCAGAGAATGAAGAGATTGGTGCTATTTTCTGAAAGCTACATTTAACCAAGAACTTAACCAAGTTTTCTCTTAACTCATCAGGGGAGAGTGAATTTTATGAATGAGAAATTGGTGACAAAATCCTTCCATGAATTGTTAAGTTCTTGGTATCTTTTACTTATTTTTATCTCATGTGCTTTCATGCATGTATGTCTGTGAAAGTGCTGGATCCGTTCAAACTGGAGTTACAGACAATTGTGAGCTGCCATGTGGGTGCTAGGAATTGAACCTTGGATCCTCTGGAAGAGCAGACAGTGCTCTTAACCACTGAGCCATCTCTCCAGCCCCAGTTGTTGATATCTTATACTATGGATACTGTGAGGAGAAATGTGTATCTATAGTCCAAGCTGAGAACCAGAATCTTTGTGAATTTCCATTGAGTCTACTGTTAAAGAGGAATGGATACAATGATATAATCACATCATATGCAGAATGTGAGGGATTCTAAGCTACCAAGTACTCATATATTTACAATTTCCCTGTGGATTGCATTTTGTACCTTTTAAATGTATTAAATCACTGAGTAATTACAGAAACTCCATGACATATACATTGGTATTTCCATTTTACAGATGGAAAAGCTGAATGAAAGAAATTACAAGAAAATTTCTAAGCTATACATCTCATAAATGACCACATAGAATATGAATTCAGGAAGATTGGCTAAAATATATATTAATTTCATCCACTATACAACACATATTTCAATACAAGGTTTTCATTTAAATCTACTCTAAATTTTCTAATGATAAATACATAACTTCTCATGAAATAACTTACTTATTTTCAGATTCTGGCATACAAGAAGCTTGTGAAAGAGTAATTCGAACCAGACATCTGTGCAAAAAAAAAAAAAAAAGGAATATATAAGATTGATTCTCAAGTGTGAGGGATGGAGTTTAGTGGTAGAGTGTTTGCCTAATATGTGTGATACTGTCAGTTTTTTCCCCCAATTTGACACAAGCTAAGATGATCTGGAAGATCAAACCTCAATTGAGAAAATACCTCCACTAGATTGTCCTGTAGGCATATTCTTAATTTGTGATTGAAATAGAAGTGTCCATCTCATGATGGGTGGTGTCATCCCTGGGCAGGTGGTCCTGGGTTCTATAAGAAGACAGGCCAAGCAAGCCATAATGAGCAGGCCAATAAGCAGCATTCCTCCATGGCCTCTACTTCAGTTCCTGCCTCCCAGTTCAAGCCTTTAGATCATGCTGACTTCCATCAGTGATGGACTCTGATCAGGATGTATAAAAACCAAATAAACCCTTTCCTCCTCCAGTTGCTTTTTGTTATGGTGTTTCATCACAGCAATAGAAATAAACTAGGATAGAGGCCCTGGGTTCTATCCCCAGAACTATAAACAGGGAGGAGAGGGAGGGAGGGAATGAGAGTTAAAGCAAGAGCAAGGAAGTGAGATTCTTAGAAATATGTCAAAGTCATTACAACAATTTATTAACTTTGATTATCCCAAAATGCAGAAATAAAAAAGTAATCTTATGTGCAGATCTTTGTATTGTTTTAAAGGTTGCAATAAAATCTTGGATTTTATGATTTTTTTGGAAGTGAAATTGAATAAAATAATTTTAAAACAAAGTAATTATTTATAATAAGCTATTAAAAAGTTTGAAGTTATATCACTACAGAAACATCAATTATGGTATATAACTCTTATTTTTTTGTAAGAAACATATAATTGGTTTTGAGGTCTCACAGAAGAAAGAACCACTAATATTTGAAGGAATCTGGAAGTATTACTACAAAATGATAATGATAAAATAGTTGATAATTTCAAACCTTAAAATGCTTTTTAATGAAAAAGTAGCAAAGCCTGGTAAACTGGTCCACCCCTGTAATCTCAGTGCTTGAGAAATCTCAGTGCTGAGGCAAGAAAGTTTTGAGGTTAAGGTTAGTCTGAGATACATAGCAAGATCCTATTTATAAAACAAAATAATAAAATGAAGTAAAACTTAAAATAAAATAAAATGATGTGACCAGAAGGCCAGGTGTGGAGGTGCATGACTGTAACTGCAGCACTCAGGAGATAGAAGCAGCAAGTTCAAGATCACCAGTTCCAGGTTATCCAGAGCTACATAGTGAGACCCTGTCTCAAAAAGAGGTATGTGGCTGGAGTTGTTGCTTGCCTAGCATGGATGAAGCCCCAGGAACTGTTCCTAGCACTGGAAAAAAATTAAATAGTTAGGAAAAATAAATGCTAGGTATCCTGAATGATTTTAGATACTTACTTAATTGAATGCATGCTGGTATCTCAACTTCTGACAGAACTAATTCTATCACTCTATTTCTCATTAATGGAAATGGGTTGAATTAAGATGAAAGAGATAGCTATCAATGTGCCTGAGACATAGGCCAAACAGGATGAAATTAAAAAAAAAAAAAAGTATGGCCTGAAGTAGAGTTGACTAGCAGTAGAACAAATAATCACAACTATAGTATCATCACTTTTACAATCACAACTATGTATCATCACTTTCAAATCTGATTCTTGGTATTGCATGTGAAAGATACCTTTTTAACAAATTAACTTTCATTTCTAAAAGGAAGAAGGGGGAGATAAAGTTCAACAACAAACCTTTGTTTTTGTTTTTTTAACTGTACATCTTTGTTACTGGTTCTTACTTAAAGACTTTGATATCATCAGCACTGTTTTGACGAAGTTTTTAAATTAAGAGCAAGAAGAGCAGCTTACTTTAAAGCTCTAAGCACTTCACTGGGGTCTTCTGAAAGTTGAGATAAATATTCCAAAGCTTTGCCTGCCACAAATTGTTGCCCATTCTGAAAGGAACAAACACAGTATGTTAAATTACATCTTAAATAAATGATGCTTGCAGCAGGTACAATGTACAATGAAGCTATAATTCATTGACAAAAAGAAAACTTTCTATATTTTTTAGTTTAGTCCATTATCAGAAAGGTCTCCTCTATAAGAGACTTCTCTGAAAGTTTTCTCTTTGTTATTTCTGCCATGGAAATGTAGGTTTTTATTTAAGAATACTGCTTACATGGGAAACTTCTCACGTAACAATAGATTTACTTTCATCACCATTCTACTCTAGAGGCAGAGCATGTGCCTTTATTTTTCAGTACTATTTTCATGTTCTTCTCCCTCTTTCCTCCCTAAAACCCATCACTTTCAAATTTGTCATCAGACTATATCCCTTATACCCACCATGATCTCTCTATACCTTATTGTTGCCATGGTCCCTGTATCCTTTATTGTTGCCATGGTCCCTGTATCCTTTATTGTTGCCATGGTCCCTGTATCCTTTATTGTTGCCATGGTCTCTACTTCCCTTGTTTCTATGGTTTGCAGATGTATTAACTACTGTTAAGTTATTTTATCTACTAGACTCTCCTCCCCCTTCCCTCTCTCAGCATTTTCAATGCATAGAAAGATCTTCCTGAAATTCTAGCCTCTCAAATAGCTTAAATTCCTCCAGTTACCAATAATTAAAATAGTTTCACACTGTTATAAACTATTCTTAAAGGCTTTAAAATTTTTAAATAAAAGCTAGTGAAGTCACTGGAAATCAATGTGGTGTTTCTTCCAAATCTAGAAATACATTTACCATTGTTCAAATATACCACCAGTGAGCATATTCCCAAAAGATTCTATAGCCTACTATAAAGATGCTTGCTCATCCACACTTATTGTGGCTTTATTCACAATAGCCAGGAAATGGAAACAGCCTAGATGTTCATCAATTGATGAAAGGATAATGAAATGTGGAACTATATACAATGGGATTCTATTCAGCTATAAAGAAAAATGAAATTTTCAGGGAAATGGATAGAGCTGAATAAAAAACTAAGTGAGGTGACTCAGACACAGAAATACAAATGCCACATGTTCTTTCTTTCTTAGTTTGGGATCCTAGGTATATAAACCTTTAGATTTAAATGTTTAACCTGGAGTAACTATAAAAGACAGGAAAGTAGAAAGAAACCATTGGGGAAAGTGAGGAGAAGATACTGTAGAAAGGCAGTAGAACACAGGTGCTATGAAGAGGGCATGTGAAAAATAGAGGGAAGGTGCTTGACTGGAGGGTAAACAGAGAGGGAAATTGGAAAGAAGGATAAATGATGCTTGAAAAAAGCCATAGAAAAAAAGCTTATTATTTTATAAGCTTACTTAAAATTTCACAGTCTTACTATAGTTACCTCTACCTGGCAAAAATAATGTTCCCATGAGAACCAAAGGTTATTTAACAAAATTCCCAGTACTAGGTAGGGGATAGTTTCCTTCAAATTATTATTCATGGTTCTTGGTTGCTTGTCAGAACATGAATGTAAGACCCTATAGATGAAGACACCACATTTTGGACCACATGAACTGAAGAAACCAAGCTGGTACTGACCTGGAAGCAAGCTGACTCAAGGCTAGCTATAACAGTGTTAAAAGCTGCTTCTACAAACTATCAAGAAAAACAATGTATCAACAGTTCTACCCAGCTATAAAGCCTGATAATCACAATGAGATCAGCAAGACATCCCCAATGATACAACAGTGGTATCTGTATCTTTCCTTCTTAACTTTAATTGATTCTTTATAGATTTCACATTATGCATCATGATCCCATTCATCTCCCCATCCCTTCACATCTATCCTCTGACCTGCAACTTCCTCCCAAAACAAAAGTGAAAAAAGAAAAATAAATTTCATTGTGGAAGCTGCAGTGTGACACAGTGAGTCACAATGTACCCTTCAGTCCATACATCTGTACTTGCAAGTGTTCACTGCAATGAGTCACTGATCCAGTTCGAGGCCTTTGGCTTCTGCTGGGCCCTCACTGGGACTCCTCGTGGACTTCCTGCTACTGCCCTATGTCATGGAAATTCTGCAGGTTTAGATATTCAGGAGCAGCCCCTTCACATGCTCCAGTAGATCACAGAGTGGGACAACTCAGCCCTGGTTCTAGGCCTGGGTAGCAGTTGGGTTGGTCAGCCCACCAGCTCTTTCTCTTTCTCTCTGTCATCCTCACCACCAGGGTGAGCTCTCTAGCACTGCACCCTCACCCTATCAGCTCACCAGCAAGCAGCAAGGGGCAGGGCCAGCTCACTAGAGCCTCTACCAACAGGGTCAGTTCTATTGCGCTGCCCAGGTGAGGTGTAAGGCCAACTCTCTGACTCTCATGACCTCAGGCTTGCTCTTCCAAATGCCACAAGCCTTGAGAGGTAAGGGTGAGGGGCATCTTTCTTACCTCATAGCTGATGTGGGGGACCAAGCCAGCTCTCACACTCTCAAGCCGTCAAACTGTTCAATTTAATTGAACCTAAAACTCACTCAATTGGAAGGAACTCATTCCTGGTACTTTAAACCTAGCCAAGAACTCACTGCTGGAGAGGTCATGATTTGAATAAGATGTTGCCCACATTCTTAGACATTTGAATACTTGGTCCCTAGTTGGTGTTACTATTTAGGGGAGCTTAGGAGATGTGGCCTTGCTGAAGAATGTACATCACAAGGGGCAGGCTCTGATGTTTTAAAAGCCACTTGCAATTTCCAGTTCATCTTTCTTAGTTTTTCTTTTTGTTGGAGGGGGTGTCATTTTTTAATCTGATTAATCTTTTGCCTATACATTTTGTTGTCCATTTTTATGATTTTTTTCTGTGAGTTTCTCTTTTTTGTTTTCTTAATTGTTTTTTAAAGAGAGGATGTGAATTTCAGTGGATAGAGAATGGGTAGGATGTGACAGTAGTTGCAAGAGAGAGAGGTGTGATCAAAATATACTATATGAAAATGTTTGGGAATTAAAAAATGCAAAATAATAAAAAGATGTAAACTCTCAGCTTGTTGCTCACACACTAGGCTGCTACACTTCCCTTTCATGATGATGATGGAATCTCATCCCTCTGGGAACTATAAGCACCAAATAAAGCCTTCTTTCTATACACTACCTTAGAATATTTTATCACAGCAACAGAAAATAACCAATGTAAGTCATAAAAGGAAACTTCATACTACAATATTACTAAAGAAATAATAGTTTCCAACTGGCTTCTAAATGCCCGTCATTATGAACCAAGATAAGTGCAGCATTCCCATGTCATCAAAGGAACTTCATTTTCTTTTTCAGTAGGTAAAGAATATTAGAGAGATCTACAACTGGTAAAAAGGCAGAGAAAGGGTGACTGTGGGTGCCCAACATTAAATGGGATAAGTCTAGGAGAAAATTGTGGAACAGTGGGCAGAAAGACTGTAAGAACATAAGGACTGGAATGATAGCTATATATATTATTATTATTATTATTATTATTATTTTGCTTGGCAGGGAAGGGATGTAGTTCCCATGAACACTCAACAACATGGTTGCCTTACAACATCTATAAAAAACACTACCAATTTACAGGTCAATATGGATAAAGTTTCACAAGCCCCCAAGCTTCTATCCCCTAGATGATGAGGAGCTATAGCCCATCAACAGCTGCTACTTTAAGGAAGAAGAAATCAAGTTTATTTTTCTTTAAGACACAAGGCCCTAATTCTATGGGTTTTGATCCAAATCATGCAAATAAGAGCAATATAAGTTGGATTCTAAGTTTTTTACATGTGTACAAACACCACACACATGACTAAAAGGTCATGAATTTGACAGGGTATTGTTGTGGACACAGGAAGAGTTGAAAAAAGAAGATAGAAAGAATGAAAATCCAGCGTACTCATGCATAAAAAACTCAATGACAAAAAAGGCCAAATTTATTTAAAAAAAAAAAGGGAGGCACATGAAGTTGGGAAGAATGGGGAAGAATTGGAGGGGAAGAAATGGAGATATATTTAATGAAAATATAAATGCATGTATGAATTCTCAAACTAAAAAATAAAGTAAGAAAATTTAATAGAAAAAATATTTTGATTAAACAAAGAATAAGTAATTAGAGTACTGGCAATCTCAACTAAAGAAATCCGTGATAAATAGTTCATAGTAAGACTGACCTTATCGGGAAGTAGTGGACTATTATTTAACAAAGACAAACTCTCAGAAAAAGTAACAGCTTTTTAGTAATGAATCATCTCTTACTCCTTTTTCTCATTCTCTCTCTCTCTCTCTCTTTTTTTTTTATTAAGACAGGGTTTCCTTTTCTCTAAAATACATGGAACATAAAAAATAAAATCTAAGGCACCTCAAGCCAGGTTAGGCTCAGCTATAGATGAAGAAAGCACACTAATGCCCACGGATGCACTATGACCACCACAAATTTCTGCTAAGCAATCCTTCTACAGTCAGACCATAAGTTTGTTTGTTTTGGTTTGGTTTTTTTTTTTTGTGTGTGTGTGTGTGTGTGTGTTTTATTTAATATGCCTACAATGGAACAAACTAACTACAACTGTTGTTACATTTGAAGCTGTGTTTATCAAGCTTCTCCCTTAAGTTTGTTCTCATGGTGATGGTTTAATTGCAGATTAAAAATTCAAAGAATATTTCAGTAGATAAGTGTATAGATTTCATATTTACATTCTAAGAAATTACCATTGTGATTGGGTCAAAATTGATTGCTATGAAAACATTGCAAAGCAAAGCTGTGAGAATCACTCAGATAGATGTATTCCTGTGCACGAGAGCAAACACGTTTCAATTGTTCTTTCTCTTTTTGCAATGTAAAGTTTGCTGAATGTATAAAAAAGATATCTTCAATGCTGTATCTTTTAAAAGAAATTTCAATACAAATGTGTCTTTTATATAGTAATAGATGATGATAAATAAATTGTTAAAAAGACAGGATTTCCTATGGTATTCATGCTGGCTTGAACTCACTGTGTAACTCATACTGTTTTTAACCTTGTAATCTCCTTGTAGGAATGAACTTTAAGGGACTTAGAGATTCATGTAAAGACTTCTAAATAGTCAACTTCTCTTAGTTTGAATTTTAACTGAGCTAAAGTTGACTTCTTTGCTATTTAATTTGGTGGTCATATAGAACAACCTAGGGTCCATAGATGCAAATAAAAACACAAATAAAAATAAGCATATGGACAGGGATACATTATTTAAGAGAAATTGCTTTTAAATAATCTAGCTCATAAATGGCTAGTGCTTAGGCAGGTATTGTTAATCCAAAGCTATAGAAAATTCAGAACAGAAAAAAAATTTTCAGTACAGCTTCATAAGACTCTTATAGATGAGGAAAATAAAACTAAGAGAATTTAAGTCACTTTGCTTCTGGCTTACCTTAAGCAATGGTGACTTAAATTCTCTAAGCTTAATTTTGGCTTGTATCATTGAATTACTGAAATTTTTCAACAAGTGAAATTTAGTATGTCTTTTTCTATTCCTATGGAAACATGTCACTGTAATTTTGGTGGTGGTTATACTGAATTTTTAGATCACTTTGATACTATAGTCATATTCAAAATATTAATTCTGTCAATAGATGAACATGGTAGTATTTTATTTTTCTAGTAATCTTCAAGGTTTTAAAATTGCCATCATAAAAGTATTTTACTTGCTTGATCAAATTTATTTTTTAGGGGGGGAGGTTGAGGCAATAGTGAACAAGGTTGTTTTTAGTATAATTATTTTATTATATTAAGTGCTAACCTGTGGGTGAAAAGAAATCACTTGATGTTCTGTATTACTATATGTCTTTTAATGTTCTGAAGTTTATCATTAATTCACACAAGATCCTCTGTCCTTTACCCACTTCCAAGTTAGAATTAACAGGTGAGGTCTGAGAGTATGCCACAATTATATGACTTATGAAATACTTTAAGTCAAAAAAGACATCTAAAACACCAATATTCAGACATTTAAAAACACTGTGCCTATTGCTAAGCTAGGTCCCAGGGATACAAAGATAAATACAAACACTCCCAGGCATCAAAGGACTTTTATAATATACCAGCTATTAAAGTTTAGTTCTGAATTTCCTGATTCTCTACCCCTTAAAATACAATTTTATTGATGATCATTTCAAAGATGTCTCAGTGTTAAAAGACAACTTGCACTTAGTTTCCATATGCCTAACACCCAGCTTCAATATCTCATCCATCTTATTCCCCTATAAGTCTACAACTACTTCTCCCATATTATTCTGAATAAATTTCCAGATATCACAGCACCCACCCATACATATTTCAAGGATGCATCTCTTAGAGATAGAGAATGTTTCTGAAAACAATATAATCACTATCATGCTGTCTAGAAGTTAATGTCAAAATGTAGTCATTATGCAAAGTCTTAAGTGCCTCATATTCTTTAGACTGAGTTCTCTTCTATTTGATTGATAAAGGCTGCTGAGAAAAGGTAAAATTAAGGACCATTTGAGGGGTAGTATGGAAACATAACACATTAGAAGTTTGCTAAAATATTTACATGCATAAATTTCATCTACATAAAATCACCAAATAATAAGGAAGACAGAGTCCCAACTTGATATCTCTTGTCACCAAATGAAGCTTCTACTACGAGTTATATCCAATTGAGTTGTTGGCCAAAGGGGTCTTATGGAAATCCTTACACAATCCAGGCTACTGCCAGGCCTATATGTTGTTCTCTACAAACTGACAGCAAGGTGATATTGCTAAAGACAATACTTACACAACTTGCTGAACATAAAGATGTTGAGCTGGAGCCAACATAGAACCTTCACTCCTATGTTCTAACATCTTTGGCACAGGAAGGTATTCTTCAAGCTACCAAAGGAGAAACATAAACACCAACCCAGCCACAAACTCTTTGATCTACAATGGTGGCCTGTCTGCAAGACATGCTAGAGCAATGGTGGTACAAAGCTTGTGGGAGTGACCCATCAATGTCTGATTTGACTTAAGGCCCATTCCATGACTAGGAACCCATACCAGACACTGCTTGGATGACCAAGAACCTGAGACTAGATAGCTCAGAGACCTAGGGGAAAACTAAACACTATTTTTATATAAAAGTGTGACAATAAAATGACTTATAATGATATACTGCTACACTCATAAATCAGTGCCTTGCTCAGACATCCTCAGAGAAGCTTCCTCCTGCAGCAGATGGGAACAGATACACAGACCCAGAGCCATACAATATGCAGAAAGTGAGAGCTTGGAACACTCAGTCTTAAGAGTTATATCTCCATCAAATGCCTCCCTTCATGGCTCAGGGAACTTTGTGGAAAAGGAGGCAGAAGGAGCATAAGAACCAGAGGGAATAAAGAACATCAAGAAAACAAGGCCCTCTAAATTAACAGAATTGAAGGGCATACAAACACAAAATCTGAGGTGTCATGCACATGGCCTGCATGGTTCTGCACCACTTCCTCTTAATATATATATTATTATATATATTATGGCTTCCAGTTTAGCGTTTTTAAGAGATTCTTGAGTATGTGAACAAGTGTGTCTCTGATCTGTGTGCCTTCTCTTGGGCTCTTTTCCTTCTGTTTCTTTTGTTCAATTCTGGTGTGTTAGCTTTGTTTTCTCTTATATTTATTATTAAAGAAAAACATAAGTCAGGTTATAGGGTTTGTTGATAAAGCTTGATCTGCTATTTTAAACCTATGGCTAAAAAAAAAAATCCTAAAAGAGCTGCAGAAAGAAGAGTAACAATAACTTCCATAATTTAACAGGATTACTCCAGATCCTAACATGAGTTAACTACTCACAGTCCTTTAGTGAGGGGTACGAGCTTCACAAGCCTCTTTGTCATGTATGATGAAATAGTGAGAGGTCTAATCTTGTGAAGGTAACAACAGAGTTCATATATGTAACAGCTGTGTTGTGTCCATAACATACTGTTTTGTAGCACCCCTACCCAAACTCTGGCTCTTTCAGATATCTTTCAGGATGTCTATTTCATCCTCTTCTGCAATACTCCCAGAATCTTGACAGGGATAAACAGATGACTCACTTAGGACCTAATACTCTGTAAGTTGCTCATTCTCTGCATTTTGACCAATTAAGTTTCTGTGTTAACTGATATCCACTGTGAAAAGAAGTTCCTATGATAAAGGCGGATAGCAACATTACTCTAAACATATAGGTATGAGTATTAAGGACTGTTTGATATCATATCCACTTGAGCAAAACAACAGTAGCTTGTTCTGTCCTAAGGCCTATGACCTCCCCAGCCACAGGCTCTTGATCAGAATGATACAAAGCATGAGTTTCCGTCTGTGGACTGGGCCTCAAATCCAATCATAAAGCAATTTTTTACCCCCATAATAGTCATGCCACTATTGTACCAATAAGTGTATCTTGCCAGGCAGGTCATTATTATAGTTCATAGAGTCCACAGCTGAACAGGACTGTTAATGACTTCCACAGTAGCTTTCATAGGATATTTCAGTCCTATAGAAGCTACCCAACATGGAGGAAAATTTCTGGGACCCAGGCATGGTTTCTTTAGCAATAGGATTTTTGATATAGTTCTAGTGGGCAAACTAGGCGAACGCACTAGTCTGTATTGTTTTGGGGGTATCTGTAGCCTCCTTTACCAAATGTTCATAGGAGAGTATTCCAAACCTTGTACTAGAATTTTCATTTAATACCTTTTGGCTTCTGGAAGCAGCACTATCCACCCATGCAAAATGCCTCTAATCTTTTTAATTGACTTACAAAATGGTAGGTTTTCACAGGGCTTTCTCATACATCCTTAGTTTTGGTTAACCCCCATCATATCATCTTCTTTCCCCCATCTCCTGATACCCACTTCAATTTAAATCTTTCTATGTCCAGTTTTTCTCTCCTCCATTTTCATACCACAAATGTTCTGCTAAGAAACTTCCTTAAGGTTTTACTACTCCACATCTAAAGGCTGCATTCTAGCTTCCTGATGATACTCTAGTTTAAACATACCAGTTAAACAATTCTAAGCTAAAGCCTGCATATGAGAGACAACATATGTTTATCTATTTGAGTCTTGATATCCTCACATGGTTTAATTTTTTGAGTTCCACTATCCTGAAATTTCATATTCAATTGAGTAAAATTTCATTATATATATGTACTACTACAATTTCATTATCAGCTCATTGATTGATGGACATCTAGCCTATTTCCATTTCCTAGTACTAAAAATACATTCATTTTCTGACTACTCTCTTACCTATCTATGCACTCCCTTTATTACTCTGACTCCAGCAATACTGCAATAAAACCTCTAACCCATTGATGCTTCCAACTTTTCAGTGTCTCATTTCTTGATGTCTTCTGATATACCCACTAAAAATTCTAGAAGAATTCATTATAATTACTCCAAATTTACTGATTTTTTTTCAGAATCTGAATGTCTAGTTAAGTTCAACTTTGCACTGATTTTTGTTCTTTCATTTATCCAGCAGAATGTAGAAGTTATATAAAATACATCTACCATAGGGATATTTGTCTGGAAGACTCCAAGTTAACATACCACAGAGACTTTTATGCATCAATGTTTATTACAGCATTGTTCATAGCTAAGTGACAGAACCAAACCAAGTCTCTAAGAATAATGTATGTACTAATTTGATGATTCTCAGAAATAATCTTAATCCTATTGGCAAGTGAATGATATTTCCTTAGTTATTCATTTCCTGATTTCATGAATGATTAGTTATACCTTATCTTGTATTCTCAAATCTCCTATACATATCTCACAATAGAATAACTTAACAGCAAATTTAAGAGACATTAAAAGATAATCTATCAAAATGGAGTGAAAGAGAGCAACTGATAAGGTAAGAATAAAGTAAGAGCTACTAAAAGACAATTGTGTTTCAAACAAGAATGGTCAACTGTATTGGCTACTGCTAATGGGTAAAATATGATGAAGACTAAGATTTAACCACTTCAATATACAGAACAGAAATCACCAGTGACCTTAAGAAAAGTAGTTTTGTTATGGCTTTCTGACAAAAGCTTGACAGGAAAAATCTCAGAAGATAGGGAAGAATATTAAGTATAGACAACATTCCAGAGCAGTTTCGTGACCAAAGAAAGAAAATAAGATAGGCAGTAGTTGGTAAGAAGATGGTTAAGACAGTTTTTCATTTTAAGTTTCTGTTCATTTGAATAAGACAAAAGTCAATTTATAAACTATGAGAATAACTCAGTAAAAAGAGAATGCAAAGACAACAACAGGTGATTTCAGAAGCAAATGCTTAAGTTGAGAGATTGGTTTTAGGAAAAAATATGGATAATTCATCCACAATGGTTAAGAAGATAAAATATATGGTATGAGACCTGGTATGTGCAGAGATGTCATAGTAGGAATCTGTGAAAATTCTCTTCCAGGGTTCTTTGGGTTTTAGAAACTAGAATATGTATCTTATTGCTATGGAGGGTAAATTTTATGAAGGGCTAGTATTGTGGCTAGTAGATGGTTGTGGTGGTTTGAATAGATAGCCCCCATAGTTTCAGGTGTTTGAGCTTGGTCCATAGGGAGTAGTACTATTAGGAGGAGATGTGGCTTTGTTGGAGGAAGTGTCTCACTGTGGAAGCAGGCTTTCAGGTCTCATATATGTTCAAGCTACACCCAGCATAGCACACAGTTTACTTCAAGTTGCTACAGATCAAGATGTAGAACTCTCAGCTCCTTATCTAGCTCCATGTCTGCATGCACACTGCCACACTTCTCACCATGATGATAATGAACTAAAACCTCTGATACTGTAGCTATCCTGAATTAAGTGTTTTCCTTTATAAGAGTTGCCATGGTCATGGTGTCTCTTTACAGCAATAGAAATCCTAACTAAGATAATGGTGTTGTCGAGAAAGTTTGGAATCTCCAGAAGGTGAAACCTTGATAGAGGAAACATGTCACTGAAGGCAAGTCAGTTTTATAGCCCAGTCATACTTTACACTATATCATTTCTGAACTACTGATGCAATATGACTGGCTGGCCTCATGCCCTTACTACCACTCCTTACCAGCATGACGGACTTTAAGTGCCCTGGAACTATAAGCCAAATAAATTCTTTCTCTCTTAAATCACTTTTGTCAAGGTATTATATCACAGCAACAGGAATAACAATCAATACAGTTTGATAGATAAAGTAGGTTATTTTACACAAGAAAGTGGTGTTTTACCTTAATGTCCTTTGTCTAGCCTGTTATCCTAAGACTGCATTATTATTGCTATTTTTTCTTCTAATTTCTTCAATTGAGCTCCCGAAGAAATAGCAAGAAGAATTTTCCCAAAGCACTACCTGTGATTCTGCTTGTTGTTTGGGTTTGGTGTCTTCACTGTAGTCAAAGGCTGGCCTCAAAATCCTTATCTTCCTGTCTACAGGCCATGATACCACACCTGGCTTCAAAGTATTGCTTTTTATTTTTATTTTTTATTATGAATAAAGTCATATTTTTTATCTGTGTATACCCTTGTTCGAGCTCCCTTCCCCCTCTTGCCCCTTCTAGTCACACTCTTTCTTCTCCACAATACTTTACCTCCTCCCCAGCAAAGGCAGAAGGTCCCAAGGTCCCAATGTGGCCAAATCAATTTTACTGAACAAAAGAACCTCAGGAGGCATCACCATCCTCGACTTCAAGTTATACTATAGAGCTACAGTAATAAAAACAGCCTGGTACTGGCATAAAAACAGACTTGTGGACCAGTGGAATAGAATTGAGGATCCAGACATTAACCAAATAAACCTATGAACACCTGATCTTTGACAAAGAGACGCAAAATATTCAATGGAAAAAAAGATAGTATCTTTAACAAATGGTGTTAACATAGCTGGATGGTAGTGTGTAGAAAAATGCAAATAGATCCACGCCTATCACCCAGCATAACACTCAAATCCAAGTGGATCAAAGACCTCAACTTAAACCCAGCCACTTTAAACTTGATAGAAAAGAAAGTGGGAAATACCCTCCAACAAATTGGCACAGGCGACCACTTCCTAAATATAACACCAGTGACACAGACACTAAGAACAACAATCAATAAGTGGGATCTCCTGAAACTGAGAAGCTTCTGTAAAGCCAAGGACACAGTCAATAGGACAAAACGTCAGCTTACAGAATGGGAAAGGATTTTCACCAACCCAACAAGCGATAGAGGACTGATCTCTAAAATATATAGAGAACTAGAGAAACTAGATTCCAAAACCTTGAATAACCCAATCAAAAACTAGGGTTCAAAACTAAATAGGGAATTCTCAGCAGAAGAATTACAAATGGCTGAAAGGCATCTGAAAAAGTGCTCAACATCTTTAGCCATCAGAGAAATGCAAATCAAAACAACTTTGAGATACCACCTGACACCTGTCAGATTGGCTAAGATAAAAGACAGATGACAGCTCAGTGTTTAAGAGCAATCATTGTTTTTACTGTGGACCTAAATTCAGTTACCATCACCTGTAACTTCAGTTCTAGGGATTCTGATTCTATCTTCTGTTTTCCACAGGCTCCTGCATGATGCATATAAGTGCTCTCTCTCTCTCTCTCTCTCTCTCTCTCTCTCTCTCTCTCTCTCTATCACACACACACAAACACACACACAAACACACACACAAATTATATGACTGGCTGGCCTCATGCCCTTACCACTACTTTTTACCAGCATAATAATAAGAATAATAGATACACAAATAATAATAAAAAATAAATATTTTTAAATATACATTTGACATAAAAAGCAGACAAGTAGTAGAATTATAAAACTTAAGTTCTAAGCACAAAGGTAGTTTTATCTAAGAGAAAGAATCAGAAGCCAATTTAAGATCAAAAGTCATAGCATAGAGGACCAGAGAGATGGCTCAGCAGTTAAGAGCACTGAGATCAATTCTCAGCACCCATATGACAGACCTCAAGCATCTGTAACTCCAGTTTCTGGGGCACCAGGCACATAAAGCATATGTACATACATGCAGGCAAAACATTCATACACAGAAAATAATTTTTTAATATTTTAAGAAAGAGTCAGTCTATAAATTTTATTTTCAATCATTTCAGTTAATGTTTTTTCAAAAGTCCTAGAAGCATTATCTTTATTTGCTAATGGTGATATTGAGATTTTTTAAAGTTAGGCATTTATTAAAAAGCAGGGTCAGTGCTCCATTCAGGCCAAGAGTTCAAGAGCTGCTCTTGCATCTTTTCTAATTCTGTATCTTATTAAGACCAAACGTTTGCAAATAAATGTATTATTAAACTAAAATTTATGTTTTGTTGTTACAAAAAACATGAGTTAGTCATAGCAGTACTTGGGAGGCAGAGACAGGTAGCTCTCTATGAGTTCAAAACCAGCTTGGTTTACATAGTAAGTTCCAGGCCAGCCAGAGCTGCACATAGTGAGAACATCCCTGCCTAAGAAAGAAAGACCACAAACATTTAAACTATTTCATTTAGATTGATGATAAATATAAATGTCTAAGTAGATACATATTTATTTGCATGGTATGATATACTCCCTCCCTACCTTTTCATAAAGCTGGAAATACAACATAGGGCTTTGTGCATGCTAGGCAGATGCTCTACCATGAACTACATTCTCTGCCCCAAAACAGCATTTTCAAAATCTGAAGTTTCTTTTATATTTAAACTATCATTATTATCATCCTCACTATTGTGTGGGGCGGGGGTGAAGGACATATGGAGGTCAGAGGACAACTTTGTGAAGTTGGTTCTCTCCTTCCACCTTTATATGGGCTCAGGGAATTGAACTCAGATCACTGGACTTGTGACAAGTACCTTTGTCGATAGAGCCATCTCAGTAATTCTTTTAAAATTAGTGTTTTGATATGTTTATTTTTGTTTGTTTTAAATACAAATTTGTTGCATTAAAAAAGACAAATAAGACAATTATACAAGCTTGGTATGAAAATGTGAGACAAAACAGTAAAGGAGGGCTCTCTTAAGCCTAAGTGGTGGTAATTTTACGATTTTTTTCTTTTTAAGGAAAAGAGTATATTATAATAGTAGATACATATGAATTACCTCTAGAGCAAACTGTATGGCCAAACTTAGGATTCTGGTACGTGAAACTTTACTTGCAAACAGAGCATCATCATTCAGTTCTTCACCTGTTAATAATTTCTGTAAAGTATCAACTACCTGTAAAGCTGAAACACACAATAAAAATGTGAGATATTTTCATCAGAGATAATACTTATTTATGGTTAATTATTTCACAATGTATTCTGAATCACCTTAAGATATTAATATATTAAGAAATATAAAATATATTCAGTCATATGAATTAATAAACCACCAAGAAAGATTTTAATATTAGAAAAATGCCTAACTGAGCAACTGTATCTGTTTGAATGTATCTATGGATATAACTTCAAAAGCAAACAAATATCACAAATTCAAGGCCTAAATTCACCACAAAATTCACAAGTCATCTTTTATATTTTCCAAGATAGGCTCTTTAGGAATAAGTTTCTGTGTCCTGTCCAATCAGTTCTGAAGCCATTTAGTCTCAAATAATTACACGAAGGTTTATATAAAGTACAAGCTGTTTGGTCTTTAGCTCAGTCTTATTACTTGCTAACTCTTATTCTTAAACTAATCCATGATTCTTATCCAGTTAGACAATGGCTTGGTGCATTCTCTCATAGTAGTATTCTCATCTTGCTTCCTCCATATCTCGCTTTTGTCTCTTTTGTTCTTCCCCCTTCTCAGAATTCTCCTAGTTGGGTTATCCTGCCTCTACTTCCTGTCTAGCTACTTGACCAATCAGAGTTTTATTAAACCAATATTTACAGTGACAAATATTTATAGTATACAAAAGCAATATCCCACAGCAAGGCTCTCATGCAGACAAAAACTGTGATTGAAATGTTTTATAGCTAAGGATGACCTTAAACTTCTGACCCTCCTGCCTCCACCTGACTAGTGGTGAGATTAGAAGTATATGCCAATATACCTGATTTTATGTGGTGCAAGGGATAGAACCCAGAGCATCATGAATGCTAGTCTGGCACTCCACAAACTGATCTACATCCCAGTCACAATATATTTTCTTTCTGCATATATCTGTTGACAACACCTAAGCTAATTACCTACTTTGGCTATTGTGAATAAAGAATAAAAGACAAAGTTGGTTTAAAATGTAGGATAAGCTCAACTATGTTCATAGCAGCATTATTCGTAATAGCAAGAACCTGGAAACAACCTAGATGCCCCTCAACTAAAGAATGGATTAACAAACTGTGGTATATCTACACAATGGAGTACTACTCGGCAGTAAGAAAAAATGATAACCTATAATGATAACCCCAGTAAACTTCCTAATGAATTCTTATGACTGTTATCAGGCTTTATTGGGATTAGGCTAAAGTTGTTAGTACACTTATAAAAGGCTGCTATGGTAACACTAAACCTAAGTGGTCTCTTGTCTATTAGTTTGGTTTGAATTATTAATACTATCTTGTAGACTCAGAGACATAACTTGTATAAAAGTTGTTAAAGCTGAAGTTCTACTTGGCTGTGTAACTTATGAGCAAAATGTATACATCTGAGTTTGTAGCCAGTGGGTCCCAAAGCCTAGCCACATTAAGAGTTTATGGAGGGTGCCTGGCATTACAGATGACTGACACTTCCAGTGCTGCCTTCTTTACACTGCCAGTTTTGACAAATCGGTTTGTTTTTTACTTTACAACAATTTCTGCCTAATTCTGCAGGATTGCAAGTAACTTTTGAAAGCATCGTGATTGCTTATTAGTAATAATAGGGCTGATGGCAGTTTACTAGATCACTGGTTATAATTTGGGACAAAAACTGTTACATTGACTTTCATCTCGTCCAGAGTGCTCAAGGCTGGTATGTTCAGTGGATCAGGAATACAATTGCCTTTGATTGTGAATTCCTACCCATTGCTTCCCTTGCTGGATGTGAAAATAGTCACCTGGGTTTTCCCATTTCAGGGTGGGCTTTGGGATGCACCTATATTGGCTGAAAAATTTGAGAATGCAAACATTCCATTCATTAGTCTGATCAAGCTATTAATATTTAGACTGTAGATCAAAATGTGAAACATTTTATGTTCAATCCATATTTGTCTTGAACATTATAAATATATTTTTATTTTTTAGTAATGTAGGGGATGGGGAGGGAGATAATAATGCCCTTGGAATAATTCATGAAAGCAGCTGTGACAACCTCCAATCAGTTTACTTCATTTCAAACCTATTTCCAATCACAAAGATTTCTTTAAAACACACTTGAAGAACCTCAGGAGGCATCACCATCCCTGACTTCAAGCTATACTATAGAGCTACAGTAATAAAAACAGCCTGGTACTGGCATAAAAACAGACTTGTGGACCAATGGAATAGAATTGAGGATCCAGACATTAACCCAAAAACCTATGAACACCTGATTTTTGACAAAGAGGCCCAAAACATTCAATGGAAAAAAGATTTAACAAATGGTGTTGGCAGAGCTGGAAGGAAGTGTGTAGAAAAATGCAAATAGATCTGAGCCTGTCACCCTGCACAAAACTCAAATCCAAGTGGATCAAAGACCTCAACTTAACCCCAACCACTTTGAACTTGATAGAAAAGAAAGTGGGAAATACACTTCTACAAATTGGCACAGGCGACCACTTCCTAAATATAACACCAGTGGTACACACACTAAGATCAACAATCAATAAGTGGGATCTCCTGAAGCAAAGTAGCTTCTGTAAAGCCAAGGACACTGTCAATAGGACAAATCCACAGCATACAGAATGGGAAAAGATTTTCACCAACCCTACAAGTGATAGAGGACTGATCTCTAAGGTACATAAAGAGCTCAAGAATTTAGATCACCTGTGGATGTTTTAACTTCATCCTCAGTATGTCCCCAAATTTACTGGCATTGAAAGGACAAAACATTACACTGGTGGATTTTTCTACTAATTATTTTTTGAAGCGTTATTTTCCCAACACAAAAGAGTTTTTTTTCCTCAGTATAACAAAAATTGAAATCTTATGTGTATTAAATAGTAAATAGACAAATTTTATTTTTTATTTCCACTTGAAGAGTTACATTTCATATAAAGTTTACAAATAACGGTTTTTATTTTGACTTTTCAGTGTAAAAAAATTGCCTTCATGGCATATTATGATGTAATGCTAATTGTTTGTAGGATAGTTAACTGTCAGTATTGAATTCTAATCTCTAGCTGCCGTCTTGTAGATATGAACGAATGTCACCAAGCATGTGTTTTGTATTTTGTTGCATCATACACTGCAACTAATAAGTCAAGGAATTGACATATATTAGGTGCATGTACTGTTTCTAAAAACCACAAACTAAGAATGATAAACTATCAATATCACACTAATTTTACTACACTCTTTTGTTATGTATATGTAGGGAAGTCATAGGGATTATAAATTCAATTTGAGTAAAGTTTAAAATCATGTATTTTATGATAAAGGGCCTTTAATTTAAGATGTCCAAAGCACTTATATTATATATTTACTGTAAAGAGAATTATAAGAGTTTTATTTTTCTGATACTAAAAGTTACTTAATAAAGACTTGTTTCCATAAAAAAAGGAAAAATGATATTCTAAAATTTGCAAGCAAATGGATGGATTTGGAGAATATCCTCCTGAGCGAGGGATCTCAAACTCAGAAAGATAAGCAGGGGATGTACTCACTCATTAGTGGACTCTAAACAAAAAAGCAAAAAGCAAAGCATGTCCAAGCTGCAAACCACAACCACTGAACAGCTTGGGATCTGAAACACCTTGGACTGGCACCTTGGAGCCCATTCCCTCCAGAGGAACACCTGATCCAATCTTGCTATTAAGATGAGGAATATGGACTTGCCTGGAGTGGATGCTGAACTCAGCCACCTTGGGACCTTGGGACCTCCCGCCCTTGCTGGGGAGGAGAAAAGGAGATGGGGAGAAGAGAGAATGACTCGGAGGGGTGGGAGGGGGAAGGGCGTTTGAACAAGGGGATACATGGATAAAATATGAGACTTTATTCGAAAATAAATAAATATCAAAAAAGAAAGAAAAACAAAAGCAAAAAAAGAAAAGGAAACTACAGGAAAAGGAATTTATTATGAACTTCAGGTATAAGAAAAGTCTGGTTTTTCTAGAACAGAAATTTTGAAGTATAAAAATAACTCTTATAAGGGTTCATTTCCAATATGTATTTATAGATTATAAAACATGATATATATTTCACTGTGCTGGCTAGGTCTATGTCCACTCTGCACAAGCTAGAGTTATTTGGAAAGAGAACTATGATTAAGAAAATGCTTCCACTAGAACGGCCTGTGGGTAAGCCTGGGGTGCCTTTTATTTTCTATGCTGATGACACAGGAAGAGGGCCCAGATCACTGTGAGTGCTGTCACTTCTGGACTAGTGGTCCTAGGTGCTATAAGAACGTGGGCTGAGTAAGCCATGAGGTAACTGTGACTAGTAAGCAGTGAGCAGTGTTTCTCCATGGTCTCTGCTCCAGTTTCTGCTCCAAGACCTGAATTTCTGCCCTGGCTTTCATGAATTATACCTATAAGGTGAAATAAACCCTTTCCTCCCCCCTCAAAAAAATTTGGAGAAATCTCATACTCTCTTCATATCTATTCAATATAGTACTCAAAGTTTTAGCTAGAGCAATAAGACAACAAAGAAAGATCAAGGGGATACAAACTAGAAATGAAGAAGTCAAAATTTGCTATTTGTAGATGATATGATTATAAACATAAGTGACCCCCAAAATTCTACCTGGGAATTCCTACACTTGATAAACATCTTCAGCAATGTGGCAGAATACAAATTAACTCAAAAAATGAATAGTCCTCCTCTATATAAGTGATAAATGGGCTGAAAAAGAAATAAGGGAAATATAACCCTTTACAATAGCCACAAATAACATCAAATATTTTGAGGTAAATCTAACCAATCAAATGAAAGACTTGTATTACAAAAACTTTAAGTCATTGAAAAAGAAATCAGAAAATGGAAAACTCTCCCATGCTCTTGGATAGGTAGAAACAACATATTAAAAATGACAATCTTACCAAAAGTCAAAAAAATTTCCCCTAATTCTCTAGAAAAGAGAAACTACCTCTAGGTAGTTGCTTTTTTTTCATTTACATACCCTCCCATTTCTTTGTGAATTGTATATTTTTATGTAAAAGTAATTATATCTATTCAGTACAGTTGTCTTAAAAATGGTGTATCTATTTTATCATTGTATATTTTTTTATTCTTTGATGATTTTTATTGTTCACATTAATACATAAAGAGTATTTATACCTCTGTCAGAGTTGTCCTCCATAACTGCAATCTTGAATGCATAAAATTGGGTGAAAATGTTTGTAGGATCATGTTTCTCAACTTCTGTTACTGCCTCTTTAGCCTGAAAAGAAAAAAAATTGGGTTGATTTTATAAACGCCCCTATCATATTTTTCTAGTATCATTGATATACACAATAGTTGAGTTACTCAATTATGAAAAGAAAGAAACATAAAAACAATCAAATACCAGCTCACAGACTCTAGACTGACAGCTGGGGAATCTGCATGGGACCAAAATAGGATCTCTGAATGTGCATGACAGTTGTGTGGCTTAATCTGTTTGTGGGGCCCTGGCAGTGGGACTAGAATTTATCCCTGGTGCATGAACTGATTTTCTGGAGCCCATTATCTATACTTTGCTCAGCCTTGATGCAGGGGAAAGGGGTTTGGTTCTGCCTCAATTTGGCTAGACTTTCTTGACTCCATATGAAAAGCTTTATCCTCTCTGAGAAGTAGATTGGGGAGGGGGTTGACAATGAGACACCAGAGAGGGAGCAGGAGGAGGGAATGGATGAAGAACTGTGGTTGGTATGTAAAATAAAAAAAACAAAGACCTATTGTCTTAGAAGGCTAGAGAAATAGTTTTGCTTCTAGAAACAGAGTGAATAAGTTATGTCCAAATAACTTTTCTTCTGAAAAACAACCATAAATGTTAGATAATATGCTTTAAATAGTATTTTAAGAAAATAATAAGGTAAAATAATAGGACAACTGGGAAAGTAGCAAAGGAGTTATACAACCAAATCTAAGGAAAAGTGAAGTCCCAGAAAGGAAAGCAGAGAATGAAAACTAATTTTGGCTGGTAGGTATTTGTGAATATAGACAAATATTTACTGAAAGTTTGACCTTGGTAAATCAGGAACTAGACATCAAATTCCACAAGATCACATAGTTAGACTAAGTCATAAGTAAACTTGGTCCTACCCATAGAAATTGCAGAAGACCACAAAGAAAGATACTTTGGCATTGAGTAGAAGGCAGCATAATACACAGGGAGAAATGTTCCTTGAGCTCTAATACAAGTAGACTTGTTTGTTTGCAGCCCTACATTTCAGTATCTGGTGGGTAAAGGGCTCAAAAGATCTACAGTTATAAATAATTGCTCCCAAACATATGTAAGAAGAAATAAAAATCCTTTCTGGAAAAAGGAACATTAATTTTAGGCTTCAAAATATTTCATAAACAATATTTTCAATAATGATGAGCTATAAACATTGAATAATAAACAAGTACCTTATAGAACTAGGCATTATAAAAGAATAACAGCAGAAATAATAGCTAACAAAAACAGATATTCAAGATGCAGAAACTGGAATAATAAAAAACTAGTTACAAAAGATGTATGTTTTCAAAGTTTGAAAAAATAAGTTATATTAAAAACACAAGTAAGAAGATTAATAGTAGTACCTAGTGAGACAATTATAGTGACCTTTCAAGCATGTATGCATTCCAATTAGTTATTCCTGTTACCACAGTTTTTAAACATTTTTTGACTATCATTGAGCTTCATGGAAACAAAAACTAATACTGAATATTTTTTATTTTCAGTGTG
Source organism: Sigmodon hispidus (assembly GCA_004025045.1). Taxonomy (NCBI): domain Eukaryota; kingdom Metazoa; phylum Chordata; class Mammalia; order Rodentia; family Cricetidae; genus Sigmodon; species Sigmodon hispidus. Next base: position 28,931 of record PVIH01014169.1, on the reverse strand, counting down.
TACATGTACTACTCCTACATGTATGCATGTGCAGTACATGCATGTCTGGTGCTTGAAGGCCTAAAAGAGAGCAGCAGATCCCCTAGAACTGGAGTTACAGCCAGTTGTGAGCCACTATGTGGGTACTGTGAAATCAACCTGAGTTCCTCTACAAGAATAGCCACTGTATTTTAACCACTGAACCACCTCTCTATCTCCAAAGACTATTTTAAAAATGTGATCTGAAAAGTTTGAAAAGCAAGGAACTTCTTGAAGTTAAATATATAATAAAATAAACAGGTTGAATAGCAGATTAGAAATAGATGAAGAGAAATTTAATTAATATAAAGATAAAACAGAAAAGAAACAAAGAGGGTAGGGCTAAGTTATTGGTAGAGGAGTTACCTAGCATGAACAATGCCCTAGGTTTGGCCTCCAACACCACAATCATAAAAATAATAAAATAGTATCATAAATAATTAGTCAGCGAGAGAGTTTATAAATATGGAGGACAGTTAAGAAAGGGTTCTATACTTTATAGGACAACAACTAAAAGAAGATAATTTTCATATGAGTGCAAGATAGAAAATAAAATGTAAAAAAAGAAATACTGAATATAGTCTTTCCCACAAATGGTGTTGGAATGGCTGGCCATGCATATGCAAAAACAAACAAAAATGCTTAGACATAGATGTAAACTGTAAACTTTTCACTGAAAATTAACTAAAAGTAAATTATATCTTAAATAGAAAATTTAAAATTATAAAACTCAGGGGCTGGAGAGATAGCTCTGTGGTTGGTTAAGAGCACTGGCTGCTCTTCCAGAGGTCCCAGGTTCAATTCCTAGCACCTACATTGTTGGTCACAACTCTCTGTAATTCCAGTTCCAGGGACTCTGAGGCCAATATACATAAAATAAAGTTAAATAAAAATTTTAAAATAGAAAAATATTTTAAAAACTCACAAAAGATAGCATAAGGGAAAATCTAGGTGACTCTGTGTTTGGCAATAACTTTTAGGTATGAAACCAAAAGCATTTCCAAAAAAGAAAAACAAATGGCAAGTTAGACTTCATTAGACTTAAAACATCTGAATTTTTTATGTATACAAGACTCTGAGCACATGTGTATTCTCAGCACCCTAATAGGAGGCTGAAGCAGGAGAATAGCAAGGCCAAGTCCAGCCTAGGCTACACAGCAAGATTCTGTCTCCAAAACAAAATAAAGGCCAGCCCCAAATTATGAAACATTTCTGTGACGAACATATTTAAGAGAATAAATGACAAATTACACATTAGGAGAAAATATGGTACTGGTATAAAACCAGACAGGTAGATCAATGGAATTGAATCAAAGACCCTGACATTAATCCACACACCTATAACCACTTAATTTTTGACAAAGAAGCCAAAATTATACAATGGAAAAAAGAAAGTATCTCCAACAAATGGTGCTGGCATAACTGGTTATCACCATTCAGAAGAATGCAAATACATTCATATGTATTGCCCTGCACAAAACTCAAGTCCAGGTAGATCAAAGACCTCAACATAAATTCAGTTACATTGAACCTGACAGAAGAGAAAGTGGGAAGTTGAAAGTAGAAACTGAACGCACTGCACAGGAGACCACTTCCTGTATAAAACACCAGTAGTACAGATACTGAGAGCAACAATTAATAAATAGGACCTCATAGAACTGGAAAGTGTAAAGAAAAGGATACTGTAAATAAAACATAATGGAAGCCTATAGAATGGGAAAAGATCTTCACCAATCTGACATCTGACAGAGGGCTGGTCTCCAAAATGAATGAAGAACTCAAGAAATTAAACATTAAAAAAACCAAATAATCCAATTAAAATGGAGTACAGATCTAAACAGAATTCTCAACAAAAGAATCTGAAGTGGTCAAAAGACACTTAAAGAATTGTCTAACATCTTCAGCTATCAAGGAAATGCCAATCAAAATGACTCTGAGATTCCATCTTACACCTGTCAGAATGGTTAAGATCAAAAACACAAGGGACAGCTCATGCTGATGAGGATGTGGAGCAAAGGGAATACTCCTTCACTGTTGGTAGGAGTGAAAAACTTGTACAGCCACTTTGGAAATCAGTATGGTGGTTTATCAGAAAATTAAGAATAAAATCTACCTCAAGACCCAAGCTATACCAATCTTGGGTATATACCCAAAGGATTCTCAATCATACCTCAAGAACACTTGCTCAACTATGTTCAGAGCAGTGTTATTTGTAATAGCCAGAAATTGGAAACAATCTAGATGTCTCTCAACTGAAGAATGGATAAAAAAAATATGGAACATTTACACAATGCAATATTACTCAGCTGTTAAAAGCAATGGCATCAAAAAATTTGAAGACAAATTAATGGAACTAGAAAAAAATCATCCTGTGTGAAGTAACTCAGATCCAAAAATACAAACAAGGTATACACTCACTTGTAAGTATATATTAGCTGTAAAGTAAATGATATCCATGCTACAGTTCACAGACCCAGAGAGGCTAGGCAACAAAGAGGGCCCAAAGAGGGACATATGGATTTCTCTGGGAAGGGAAAATAGAAGAGATATCCTGGGTAAAGTTGGAGTGGCTGGGAATAGAAACATTAGGGATCGGACTAGGGTGGGAAAGAGGAAGGGAGTAATGAAAAAGTTGCCTTGATATGGGGTCATTTCAAAGTCACGTAGAAACCTGGTACAAGGGAAATTTCCATAAATCTACAGGATGATCCCAGTTAAGACTCCTAGCAATACTGGATAGGTATCTTGAACTGGCCTTATCCTGTAATCATATTGTTGACTTCCCTAACTGTCATCACAGAGCCTTCATTCAGTAACTGATAAATACAGATGCAGAGATCCACAGTCAAGCACTGAGCTGAGCCCTGGAAATCTTGTTGAAAAGAAGGAGGGATGACTCTAGGAGGTAATGGGGCCAACATGATCACAAGGAAACCCATAGAGACAACTAACCTGGCTTATAAGAACTCAGAGACACTGGACCAACAGAGCCTGCATGGGACCAACCTAGGCCCTCTACATATAGGTGACAGTTGGGTAGTTTGGTTTACCTAAGGGACTCTGAACAGGGGGAGCAGCAGCTGTCCCTAATACTTTGGCTGGCTTGTGGGAAACTATTCCTCCTACTAGGTGGTCTTATCCAACCTTAATATGAGGGGAGGAGCTTCGACCTATGTTTTCTTGATACCCATAGGAGGCCTACCCCTTTCTGAACAGAAACAGAGGAGGAGCAGATGGGGGCACAGAGGAGAGGTGAGGGGAGGTGAAAGAAGATAAGGGAAGAAAACTTCAGTTAAGATGTGAAACAACAAAATAAATTTAATTAATAAAAAATCTGCAAAACGTGTAACAGAAAGAACTAGTACTTCTCATATATAATGAAATCTTAAAATCAACATAAGACAACAATTAAATTATAAATTAAGCAAAACAAGTGAAGAGATACTTCATCAACTGAGACATACTTGTAGAAAGACACACAGAATATGTTTAACATTATATAGCATCAAGGTGTAAAAATTAAACAATCAAATTCTACTATACACTTATTATAATGGAAAAATTCAAAACTAACATTGGTAAGCTGAGGAACTATGTACTAGAATTCTCATTTACTTACGGTGGAAGTAAAAAATAATTTAGATCTTTCAAAAACAACTTTATAGCATAGTTTCTTTAAAACAAAACACATTTTTGCCAAAAATCCAACAGTTGGTGGTGTTCTGTGATCCAAAGCCTAAGTAGAGAACCTTAGAAGCCAACTGCCTGCCTGTCCACCAGCCACCCTACCTACCACAGTGATGTCTTGCAACCCTGATACTAGGTGGGTCCCTCTGTCCTCCTAGTCAATAGCCACCCTGCCTTCCACACCACCAAGGACTATGAGGAGTCCTGCAACCCCAAACCTCTGAGCCTGCCTACCTCATTCATCAGGATGCCCCAGAGCACAGGTATACTGTATCCCTGACCGCAGGTAGGAAACCTCAGCCTAGTCTCCAACCCAGCCACTGCTTTCTAAGGAATGGTTTGGTATCCTGTACCCACAGAGAGTACCATCCATCCCTGCTGTTTTCCTAGTCCTTGATCACTAAGAACCACCTTAAGAACTGATGACCCTTCCATGATTTTTGAATACCAGCAGTGGGGATCTTTTAGCACTACAAATGATTTTGCTCCTTGGCTCAGAAGTTCCTACCTAGCCTGGGACCACTTCTAACACCCCATTTGTACATCAACACAGAGCTTCACCAAGACTTAACTCCAAGCACCATTCAGCCGGTTCATGACATGACAAAATGAGGAAATATCAAAGATCCAAGCAGTCAATCAAGAAAGGTGAGGCCATGTCAAAACCACACCACCAATAATCCAGATGCCCATATTGCATCAAAAAACATGAATAACTAAAACAATATGTATCTTCCAGAAATTAGTATCCCCATAATTCTCCCTGAGAAAAGCAAATTAGGTGATATAGAAGATAATGATTTTAAAATAGTAATTACAAGTATGTTGATGGAACTAAAAAATTCTGAAGACTGAAAGCACAAGCAAACAGTTGAAGGAAAAATAACTAAAGATATGAAAAAATAAAACAATTTTCTTTAAAAACAGCTAAATAGAATAAAAATGAAAAATTCAGACAGTGCAATGGAAAATCTCATCGATAAAACAGGTCAAGTGGAAAAGAGAAGGCTAAGGCTTGAAAAAGAGGCAGAGAAACTGTATCACTCAAAGAAAATGTTAAAAAATAAAATAGAAATAGAACATGCAGGAACTCCGGGACATTATAAAGAGGCCAAAGCTGTAAATAATAGGTATAAAAGAAGGACAAGAAACCTAGGTCAAAGGTGCAGAAAGTATTTCCCCCAGCCTAAGGAAAGAGGTTCTTAGAGGCATACAGAATGTCAAATAGACAGGACCAGAAAAGAAATTCCTATATCATATGATAATCAAGACAGTAAATGTTCAGAACCAAGAGAGGATACTAAAACCTATAATAGATACGAAGTCACATATGAAGGTAGATCCATCAGAAACAACAACTGACTTTTTAATGGAGACTTTGGGAACCAGAAGGGCTTTGATTGATATTCTACAAGTTTTGAAAGAAGGGAGATGCTAGTACAGATTAAAATACTCTGTGAAATTGTTATGATTGATAAAGAAAATCTTTCCATAATAAAAATGTATTTAAGAACCTTACGACAACTAAGTGAGCTCTACAAAAGATGACGCTCCATGCCTGTAGCCATCTGCACACCTAGAGACCTAGCTCTAGATCCATGATTTATGAACCTGCTTTTTTTCTACATAAGCCACCTTTGATAAAACATTCTTTTCCTCTCCTATCCCTCCCTTTGCCAGCCATCTTTCCCTGGTCTAATTAAATAGATTGCCCAATAGCTTTACATATCCTATCTTGGGTTCCATGAATCCTGTACTGGTCCAATATGAAGAAGGCCAAATTATTATATCAAGACAGATAATCAATGAAAAAGTCTACATGCCCAGATAAAGCCACCAAAACAAAACCACTACAAATGACTAAGATAGCATGTTTCCCATCAAACACACTAGACCTAGAGGAGAGTTCTATAGTGAGAACTACCTAGAAGAATTCCAGGACACAGAATTTTAAAAAAAGAACCATAAATTTTATCAAAGAATTTAAAGACACAATCACTTCATTGAACTCCGAGAGGGTAACAGAAAACAGTTGAGTGGTGTCTAAGAGAATGGAAATACATCACAGAATGAAGTAACAAAGATAATTCAGGTTTCAGAAACTGAATTCAATAAAGAAATAGAAACAGTGAAAATAACACAAGCTAAAATAAAGGTGGAATTGAAAACTCAATATCCTAATTAGGAGACTCAGGGGAAAGCCATACAAGTAGACTGGATCAAGCAGAAGATAGAAAGAGTAACAGGAGTGAACGATAAAGTAGAAAATACATATGAAATAATCAAACAAAATGGAAGAAAATGAAAGCATAGGAAAGGAATGTACAGGAAATGTGGGATACCATCAAAAGACCAAATATTTGAATTATAGGCAGAAATGAAAGGAAAGAATTCCAGAACAATTGTATAGACCAGATCTTTAGCAGGATTATAGAAGAAAATGTCTACAAACTAAGACACAACATACCTCTACAGATATAAGAAATGCACAAAAAAACCCATGGCATATCCTAGTTAAAACACAACATAGTTAAACATTAAAACATAGTTAAACCTTAGTCAAGTTTTCTATTACTGTGACAAAAGACCATGATCTAAAGTACCTTGTGGAGGAAGGGTTTTGTTTTAGCTTACATGTTACCATCACATTCCATTATAAAGGAAACTTGTGGCAGGAACTCAAGATAGAAACCTGGAGGTAGGAGCTGATAAAGAGGCCATGGAGGAATGGTGCTTACTAGCTTACACCTCATGGCTTAATAAGCCTGCTTTCTTATGAAACTCTGACCACTAGACTGGGGATGGCACCTCCCACAGTGAGCTAGGGCCTCCCACATCTATAACCAATCAAGAAATTGCACCGAAGGCAATTGGCACCCTGGCCAATCTGGTTAGGGCATTTTCTCAATTGAGGTTCCCTCTTCCAAAATAACTCTAGCTTGTGTCAAGTTGACATAAAAAAAAAAACTAGCCAGTACAAACAGTAAGTATACAGAACAAAGAAAAAATATTCAAAGCTGCTAGAGGAAAAAACTCAAGTCACATATACAGAAAAACTCATCAGCATAACATTTGATTTTTCAATGGAAACTCTGAAAGCCAAGAGCCTGGAACAATACACTCCAAATTCTAAAAGAATACAATAGGCTGCTCAGCCTTGATACAAGGAGAAGATAGGTCCTGCCTCAACTTAATATGCTAGCTTGTGTTGACTGCTCAAGGGAGGTCTTACCCCTTTGAGGAATGAATGGAAGGTAGGAGGAGGTAAAAAACGTAGAGGGAGCAGGAGAAGGGAAGGGAAAGGGGACAATGAGGGGTATGTAAAGAAATTATATTAATAATTAAAAAATATTTTAAAAGTAAATAAAATTTTTAAAGAGACAGATGAAAAAAGAATGACAGTGCATTTGATTCAATAGGATATCAGAAATTATTTCTCTTGTTTTAAAAGTAAATAAAATTTTTAAAGAGACAGATGAAAAAAGAATGACAGTGCATTTGATTCAATAGGATATCAGAAATTATTTCTCTTGATTAACTGCCCAAAAAACATCTAGGAATAATTGGATGAGCATCCTCTTGGATGCCACTATCTCCAGCAGATGCTCACATCAGCATGATATCATAGGCAAAAGCAACAAAGAACTCAATAAGGAACTGAAGCTATGTAACGTGAGAAAATCAATTATAAAATGAACTAATTTTTTTTTCTGACAGAAAAGAACACAATAGGTAAACTAGACTACTACTCTCAGCAAAACTGTCACAGTTAAGGAAAAAAAATTTCCATGATGTTAGGCAAACAGCCTAACAAATTCATATAAAACAACAATAAAATCCCCATTAAACAGAAGAAATACTTTAAACTGAAGAGAATAAGCATAGCCAACAGATTCATAAAAGAAAACAAAGTTATAATAATAAAATATAAAGCACAACCAAGAATACAAATCAGAACAATCAATACATAAAAACCATCAAATGACTGACATATATGAACACCTTTCAATAATATATCAATGGGCCCAACTCTACAATGAAATGACACAAACAAGGGCAATGAATTAAAAAACAAAATACACATATTAGTTACCTACAATAAACTCAGATTTAAAGACAGATCTCACTTTAAAGTGAAATGAATAGAAAAAAGTATTCCAATAAAATGGGGTAAAAAACAAAGTAGACATTCCCATCCTAATATCTGACAAATCAGACATCAAACTAAAACTAAACAGAAAAGACAAGGAAGGTCACTTCATTCTAATCAAGGGATTAATTAATCAGGGAAATATCACAATACTGAACAAATATGCACCCAATTTAATAAAAAGCACATTACTTGAATTAAAGACACAGATTAACAGAAAACCAGTAATTGTAGGTAATTTCATCATCCTACTTTCTCCAATAGATGGGTCATCTGGGCAAAAAGAAAAATAGAGAAACTTTAGAATCAAACAACTTTGTACATCAAATGGCCCTAATAAGTAGCTACAGAATCTTTTACCCAAGGGCTAAAAAATAATTAATTTACAAATCAGCACATAGAAATGTTCTAAAATAGACCACATCCCAGAACACAAAGCAAACATTAACAAATACAGAAAAATTGACAGCAAACAAATTCCAGTAAGTGTACTAATTCATAGAGACTAAATAACTCATTATGAAATGGTGAACAGGTCAAAAAAGAAATCAAGAAAGAAATAAAAATTTCCTGGAATTAAATGAAAATATAAATGCATCATGACTAAACCTCTTGCTACATAAAAGGCAGTACTAAGAGGGAAGTTTATAGCCCTAAGTATCTACATTAAAAGATCAGAAAGAGAACAAATTAAATGACTTTATGATGCAACTCAGGAAATTGAGGAAAAAAAAAAAACACTAAACCCAACCTTGGCAGATGGCAAGAAACAATAAAAATCAAAGCAGAAATTAATGAAATAGAAACAATGAAAATAACACAAAGAATCAATAAATCTACCAGCTAGTTCTTGGCCCAACTAATCAAAAGAAAGAATAACCCAAATTAACAGAATTAGAAATGAACAAGAATAACATTATACAGATAACAAAGAAATTCAAAATATTATAGAGGAATGCTTTATAAACCTGCAGTCCTTCAAGTTGGAAAATCTAAAAGAAATGGGTTAATTTTTGACTCATCTATATTAATAAAACTAAACTAAGAAGAAATCAATAACCTAAACATAATCATAACAAAGGAGATTAAGACCATAATAAAATGCCCCCAAACAAACAATCAAAAACAAAACAAAACAACAGTAACAACAATAAAACCCCTCCAGGTCCATGTAGATTCATAACAGAATTCTACCAGACTTTGAAAGAAAAACTATTCAATGTTTTTAAACTCTTTCAAAAAATTTAGAAATAGAAAGATGACCCAGGAATTTGTTCTATGAAGCCAATATTATTCTAATAACCAAACCAGGTAAAGATACAACAAAAATAAACTTATGGACCAATACCACTAACAAGTATAGGTATGAAAATCATCAATAAAGTATCACCAAACCAAATACTAGCACATATCAAGATGATAATCACCACAATCAAGTTGGCTTCATCTTGAAAATGTAAGTCTGATTTCAAGACAAAAAAAAAAAAAAAAGAAAATGTAAGTCTGGTATAACATACATAGTCAACACATATAGTAAATCATAAAAATATACTTAGAGGCAAAAATCATAGGAAATGTCAATAGAAGCAGAAAAAATCTTTGACAAAAGCCAACATGCTTTCATAATAAAAGTCCTAGAGAAAGTAGAACTGTAAGGAACACACCTCAGCATAATAAAGTATATGTATGCAGACCCCACAGACAACTATATTAGTCAGGGTTCTCTAGAAAAACAAAACTTATAGAATAAATATACATACATTCATATATATAGTATATTATATCTCATATTTATGAGATTTATTAGAATGGCTTACAGGCTGTGGTCCAGTCTGCCAACAGAAGATTCAAGAATCCATTAGTTGTTCAGCCCACAAAGCTGAACGGCCCAGCCAGTTCTCAGTATATGCCAGAATACCAAAGAAGTAGACTATAATGCTAGGGAAGAAATGAACTTACTAGAAAAGCAAGAGTAAGCAGGCAGAGAGGGAGGGAGGGAGGGAGGGAAGGAGGGGGAGAGGGAAGGAAAGGAGTGGGGAGAGGGAGAGAGAGAGAGAGAGAGAGAGAGAGAGAGAGAGAGAGAGAGAGAGAGAGAGAG
>PVIH01014169.1:0-18878 GCA_004025045.1 Sigmodon hispidus | reverse complement strand
AATTCCAGAAGTAATCAAGTTGACCACCAAGAAGAGCCAACACAAGTCCACCCTTTGTCAATTTGACAGATAATCATATCTCCATATATCATGCTTAATTTCCAAGTTAAAACAATAACCAGATAATAATTACACCTAACATAATACAACTATCCCACATACAATCATAAACACATTTTATATTTAACCAGAAAATAATTATGCCTAACGTAATATAACTATTCCTTGTATAACCCCAAACACATTTTAAATTTAGAACAGGTGACAATGTCCCTTGAGGGACATTCTTTTAGTATCTCAAACTTAATAACAATAACCACTGATATTTGTTGGAAAAGGTTTTTGGCCTTTTTTGATATTTGGACCCACTTGCAGCCCTATTGTCATTTAGCACTAAATAATTATATATAGGCTTATATTAATTTTATGTTGACTGACCTAGGGCCCACTCATATAACTTGTTAAGTTTTTTATCTTAACTCAACCCATGACTTTTATCTTATTTAGTTATGTGACTCAGTACTATTTTTCAGCAGCATTTTGACTTTTTTCCTCTGAGTCTCCTGGCATTTATGTGGCATCTCTGCTCTGCTGTGAGATGTTCTCAGTTTTTTTAGTCTGGTAGCCCCACTCACACTTCCTATCTCCCTCTGGCCAATCAATGTTTTATTAAGCCAGTAGGAGGGACAAATATTTACAATGTATCATAATCCCACTACAGATATTCTCTTAATTGATGTTAGAGTACATGATAAAAAAACTGAGGAAAGAAAATACAAATATCTGTACAAACACATTCTTAGCAAAATAGAAAGCAACACGTCAAATATAATCTTCCTTTATGCAACTGGTCATGTAGTCTTAGCTGGTATTTATAATTACCTTCCTCTACTACCCATTCTGTATATCCTTCACCATCAGCAAGCACTTCAGCAGGTCTTGATTCTTTTTTGGGGAAGAGTGACCCATATCTTCATTCTTGAAGGATCTATGTCCTTGGTCATCCTACCTGGATTGGGTGGTTGTAGTTTCCCATTGACTTTAATTCATAGGACATGGTAACACCAAGAGACACCCTGAAGGATCTTCTGTACTCCAAATGTATCCTTTCTTACCTTCATTGTGGCAAAGCAATCCAATTTTGTCATGGTAATCTGGACCAATCACCCCTGCTAACACTGTTATTCCTTTCTTAGCCTGTTGGCTTAAGGACATCAGAAGCCCAAAGTATGAGGGGTGTCTTGAGCTTTCAATTCAATGGAATGTTTGTTGTAACTCCTGGCAAAAATACTCCCTAACTCTAGAACCAAAACTTCTCATTTGACCCTGAAGAAGAGCCATGTAAGGCATGACTGTATGCCCACCTGTTTCTTTAAAAAGGAATAACACTTGACAGTGAGTCCTCTTTTTACTCTGCTCTCTCTTCTTTTTTCTTTCTTCCTTTTTTCTTTCCCCTCCCCCACTCTTTCTCTGGAAACCTAAACCCCCTAAATAAAACTCTATATGGAACCTGGTAGCAAAAAAAAAAAAAAAAAAAAAAAAAGAGCCATGTAAGGAATCCAGGTGAGCCACAGGCTGGGCTATGTGGCAGGTAAATTACTAGAAATGGATTGAATTAAGATGAAAGAGCTAACTAGCAATGTGCCTGAGACATAGGTCCAACAGTATGAAATTAATACAAGCATCTGAATTATTTCTTTGGGGGACAAAAGCTGCCACAGGCAAGGTCCAAACTTCTGGCCTAAACACACACATGATCCTGTAAGAAATTCCAAAAGATCTCACTAGTTCACTCTGATATTATAGTAATTGTTCTCTTTGCTTGTTTGTTTCTTTATTTGCTCTGTATTTGATGCCCTTTCTGGGGCTAATTATTACTTTCTCATATTTCTCCAGAAAGTATCACACACTATTAATCTTCTTGGATAAGTAAATAAAAAATAAATCAGCATGTATCATGCTTAGGCCACTGTAAAAAAAAAAAAAAAAAAAAAAAAAAAAAAAAAAAAAAAAAAAAAAAAAAAAAAAAAAAAAAAAAAAAAAAAAAAAAAAAAAACAGGAAGCAATAATTTTCCAAATAGGTCACTAGAGGTAATAGTGAGTGAAATTATTCTCTTTACTCCCTGATTCCTAGACCCATGGATCCTGGCTATGGGAAAAACCATAAACATACTGATTCTGGAGAACTCTATCATAGCCCTCCAAGCTGCTGCTACCTAGTTGGTACTGTAATTGTGTCTCCAAAAGGCCATTCCATCTTTCTATCAGGCCAACTGCTTCAGGATGGTGCAGAACATTATAAGATCAGTGGAATCTCATGATCAGGTGCTCATTGTCATAATTTTCTGCCTGTGAAGTGAGTTCCTTCAATATTGTATGGAATATCACGACAGTGGATAAGACACTGTGTAAGTCCACAAGTAATGATTTTGGTAAAAGGGAAGGCAAATCCATAACCAGCAAAAAATACTCTAGTAAGGACAAAGCATTGTCCTTTTCATGGAGGAAGTGAACTGGTGTGATCAACCTGCCACCAGGTCACTTGCTGGTCACCCTGGGGAATGGTGTCATATCTGGGGCTGAGTATTGATACTGCTGGAATATCTGGCACTCAACAGCTTGCACTCACAGGTCAGCCTTAGTGAGTGGAAATCCATCCTGATGGCATAACAGATATCTCTGCCACCATGACCACTTTATTCATGTGCCCATTGGGCAATGACAGGAATGACTGAGGAAAAAGGCTGACTTTCCACAGAATCAGTCATCCTATCTACTTAGTTACTGAACTCCTCCTCAGCTGAAGTCACTTTTTGGTGAGTATTTACATGGGATACAAGTATCTTCATATCCTTCACCCATTTGGAGAGTTCTATCCACAAACTCTTTCACCAGATGTCTTTCCAGTTATGCTCTTTCCAAGTCCCCGATCATCCAGCCCATGAATCAGTGAACATTCACAATCTAGCCATTTCTCCTTCCAAACAAAATGCATGACCCTGTGTACTGACTGAAGTGCTGCCCACTGTGAAGGTTCTCCTTTGCTGGTGTCTTTCAGGGTTGTCCCAGAAAGAGGTTGCAATACCACAGCTGTCCACTACTGGGAGGTGCCTGCTTAATATACAGAACCATCAGTAAACCAGGCCCTAGTCTTCTCTTTTTCAGTCAGCCAATCATGCAGCACATCCCATGAGACTATAGGTGCATGCTTGGGAGCAGACAACATTGTAACATTGTAACAGGAGAAGAAGCCATAGGCATTTGCGCAACTTTTTCATGTAGCTTGCTTGTGCCTTCAAGACCTACTCCAGCCTCATCATGTAAATACCACTTCCATTTGACAATAACTTGCTGCTGTGAATGATCTACTTTATGACTTGGTGGTCAGACAAACCCAGCTCATGATGGATAGCTCAGGTAACACGGTAACTTGGTGGCTCATTGTCAAATGTTCAGTTTCCACGAAGGCCCATTAACAGGCCAAGTGCTGTCTTTCAAAGGGAGAATAGTTGTCTACAGATAATGGTAGAGCATTGCTCCAAAATCCCAGAAGTCTCTTCTGTGATTCACCTATAGGGGCTTGTCAAAGACTCTAAAGACCCTCCTTATCTGCAACTGACACTAAAATACCACAGGGTCTGCTAGATCATGGTCCAAGTGGTAGAGCAGCCTGAACAACAGCCTGGACCTGTTAAAGAGCCTTCCTCACCCAAGTGAGAATGCATTGTCTCCAGAATCCAAATAGACTAAATAATGTTATGCTTCTTTCTTAGTGGTGGGAGGGGCCAGGTGTAATCACTTATCCTCTATCTTTGAAGGAATGTCTCTGAATGCCCCACACCACTGGACTCCTAAGAATTTCACTAAGTTAGCAGGCCCTTGAATTTTGGTTGAATTTATTTCTCATCCTCTGGTACACATATGTGTTACCAACAAGTCTAAAGTGGTTGCAACCTCCTGCTGACTTGGAGGACAGACAGGTACTGAGAAAAAAGGCATTTGCAAGATCAATAGCTGTATACCATGTACCAGGAGACATGTTAATTTGCTCAAGTAAGGATACCACATCTGGTACAGCAGCTAAAATCATACTTACTACTTGAGTGAGTTTTTGATAGTCAACTGTCATTCACTATGATCCATCCATTGTCTTCTGCACTAGCCAGATAGGAGAGTTAAAGGGAGATTTGGTGGGAACCAGCACCCTTGCATCTAAGTCCCTTGATGGTAACACTAATTTCTACAGTTTGTCCAGAGATGTGATACTGGTTTGGGTTCAGTTTTCCTTCACATAGGCAACTCTAAAGGCTTCCATTTAGCGTCTCCAAACATAATAGTCCTCACTCTACAGGTCAGGGAACCAATATGAAAATCCTGACAATTTCTAAGTATATCTGTGGTGGTTTGAAAGAAAATGGCCCTCAAAGGGAGTGGCACTATTAGGAGGTGTGGTCTTGTTGGAGGAAGTGTGTTACTGTGAAGGTGGGCTTTGAAGTCTCATATATGCTCAAACTATGCCCAGTGAAATAGACAACTTTCTATTGCCTGTGAAAGATGTAGAACTCTCAGCTACCTCTTCAGCACCGTGTCTGCCTGCACATCACCATGTCCCACCATGATGATAATGGACTGAACTTCTGAAATATAAGCCATCTAAATTAAATGTTTTTAAGAGTTGCTGTTGTTATGGTGTCTCTTCACAACAATAGAAACCATAACTAAGATGACAACTATTCCAAAATTATTGATTCTGGGGCTGGGGAAATAAGATAAGTTTGGGGACACATTGTACCTACTGTAAGTCAGACTTCAGTCAAAACTCCATTGATCACCTGACTTTCATAATCCCCTACTTTAACTAAAGGCCCACACATTTTGGAGGTATCTCCCTGAGTCAGAATCAATCCTGAACCAATATCCATTAGACCCCAGAAAGCCTAATTGTTTACTTTCCCCCAGTGTACAGTTAGTCTTATAAAAGGCAGTAGGTCCCTCTGGGGGGACCTATTCTCATATATTTTATCAAAGTCATTCCTTAAGGAAACCTGGCTATCCTATCATTCAAGGGGTTCTGGGTCTGCAAACTGGCTGAAGCCGAGAAATTGGTTCACAGGCTGAGATTTTCTTTTACCATAATCCAATGGAACTTTTCATTATTTTTCTTTTAGAATTTTCCTACTTATACAAATCAAACAAATATTCGGTAGGCTTATTATCTATTTCATACCTAAAAACATCATGATAGATTAGCCAGTACCAAAAGTTCACCAGAGTCATGTCACCATAAGATTTACTTTGCCTGTACATTACAGGTTAGGTCATCGTAGACATTACTTTGTGCTGCTCATTACCATAACTATAATGACCCTGCCTTTGCAGATCAGTGCTGCCTATTGGCCCTTGCTACTTCTAGGTCCAATTAAATCCACTGTATTGAATTCATCCAACTGAATAGCAGCATCTTCAAACCAAGTCTGTCACAAAAAAGGGAAACAACAAAACTGTTTGCATGGCCAGGTGTTGGTGGTGCACTCAGGAGGCAGAGGTCTCTGTGAGTTTGAGGCCAATCTGGTCTACAAATTGAGTGCCATAACAGTCAAGGATACAGCCTATGCTGGAGAGGATGAGGAGCAAGGGGAACACTACTCCATTGTTGGTGGGAGTGTAAGCTTGTTCAGCACACTTTGGAATGCAACATGGCAGTTTCTCAGAAAATTGAGAATTAATCTCCCCAAGGACCCAGCAATACCACTTCTGGGTGTATACCCTAAAGATGCACAGTCACACTCCAAAGGTATTAGCTCAACTATGGAGGGACTCAACTAAGTGGGACCTCCTGATACTGAGAAGCTTCAGGATGCCCATATGCAGAAGAATCAAATTAAGGCCTACAATTAATACATGGAACCTGATAAAACTGCTTTTGCACAGTTAAGGAAACTATCACTCATAAAAGAACTCTAGAGAAATGGAGAGAATCTTTGTCTGTTGGACTATCTGGACCACATTTTTGAAAGCCACTCTATTAAGTCCACTAGTATGTATGTATACATGTACCTGTGTGTGTGTATATATGTGTGTGTGTACGTATATACTTATAGTATGTATCTGTGTTAACAGTTCTGTTCCTTTAGATAGTCCTGATTAATATAATTACCATATAATCCAACATTCCTTCATTGGGTTATTATCCATAAAAACTAATATTAGAATCTCAAGTGTCCATATGTTCATATTAATTCAAAGGACTAGTCATATAATAACAGACATATGGGCAACATAAATGCCCATTAATGAATAAATAATAAAGATATGTGTATATGCAATTGGATATCATTCAGTCTCAATAGAAATTCTACGATATGTCATAACAAGGATAAACCCTGAAGATATTGTGCTTGCCAAAATAACAGTCATAGATAAACAGTGTATGATTCTACTTCTTTGCAATGTCTAAAATAGTCTAATTCATAGAATTTACAAGTAAAATAGTGATTTTCAGGGACTAGAGGAGCTTGATGGGGGTTACAAGTTAATAACTATATAGTTATAGGCAAGCAAGATAGATGTTTTCAAAATTTATCATATAATACCACATTTAAAGTCAGCAATACTGTATTGTGTACAAAAATTTAGTTGAGAATACATTTCATTTTAAGCTTAATAAAATTAAAAAAAATAATACTATTTGGGTTTGGATCTTATTTGAGGATTTTTAAGTATTGATTAAATTACATTAATAGTTACTTATGGGACTGCTCACATATTTCAGTGTGGTCATTTCTATTTTTTCTAGGGATACATTCATGCATAAAGTTGTTCAAATACCAATACTCTCTTCATCTTTTTCACTTTCTTTCATTTTCTATTCTTTGTTTGTCTTACTAGACGCTTGCCCATTTTATTAGGTTTTTTTCAAAGATCACGTTTTGGCTTTCTGGATCCCTTCTACTAACTGTTTGCTCAATACATGGGAAATTTCTGCAGGTAAACAATTTTCTTTTAAGATGCTCTTTGAATTTATCTTGCACTTGTTTTAGTAGTTTCTATTGACAGAATATTTGCTTTTACATTTACAATATTCTTAAAATACATTTATGTAAAATGTTTAATGCATTTCCCACTAAATGCTACCTCAGCACTAGCCTATGATATTTTAAGTAAAATTTTATTTGTATACAGCATCTATAAATAAGAACACATATTGTCAGTATAAAATCATTTATCACACAGTGACCGAAACTACATAACCACTATCACTATCAAGAGATTTACAATACCACCTCCCTGAATATGTCTTTTCCTAGGCATAAATTTTGATGTACAGTAGAAAGGAAGTTTCGAATTTAAACTTCATACTGCCTTTTAACTAGTCATAAAATAAGTTGCCTTAGTGTTTTCTTTGTCCTTGGATATTTTCCTCTTATAGAAAACTCTAAGAAGGACAAATTTAACCTATAGTGATAGAAAACATACAACTCACTACTTGAACCTAGGAGATGAGCTGGGGATTGATTAGAAAAAAATGGTAAAAAAAATCCTTTTATATAATACATTTTCTAGATATTTCATATCCAGATTGGGATAATGGGTACTCAGTATTTGCCAAAATTATTTAATTATACAATAAAGTGAGTATATTTCAATATTTAAATTATATTTCAATACTTATTTCTTCATGGACATAGCCGTCATTTGAACATAGCAGTATTCAGTTCTAAAATTTAAAAAATCTACATAGTCCTCCACAGTCTTCTTTGACTATAATTTAATTTACTAAATCATACTATCAGAATCAAATTTGTTAAATTATATTATCAAACTAGAATTTATTAAATTATAGTATTAAAACCATGCAGCTGAGAGAGACCTGATGTTTGAAAATTCTTCTGATGTGAATATCCTCAATAACATTAAAATGAAATGGCCAATCTGTCTGTATTTAAATACCTTCCAGAAGAGGGAGTTCATTATGTCTTTTAAAAAACACTAAATTGTGGACAAGCCTAATTGTCAGATAGGGTCCTCTTGTGCTAAATGAAGAAAATATATGTGTAGCAATCTTATTTGCATTTCCACCCTTGATAAGCCATGCTTATGATTATTATCCTCTGTATAGTTATTGTTAACTCTTCGGCATTTTTTTTTAAATTCTTTTTACTTTTTTTTGATAAATACAAAATAAAGAAAAAAAATAATATCAAGAATAATAAAAAAAAAGAAAAGAAAATTTCATCCACAGGCTCCTTCCATAGGAAGAAACATTGCATAAAAGTTTTCTCACCAGTAACTATACAGATATTGGAAGAACTATACTATTTATGTCCTAAGTCTTTATTTTTCAAGTTTAAACTTCATACTGTCTTTTAACTAGTCATAAAATAAGTTGCCTTAGTGTTTTGTTTGTCCTTGAATGTCTTCCTCTTGGCACATTAGGGCTTGTCAATAACTTTCTTCAAAATTATTCTCCAATCCAATGTTATGCTTCACATATGCTCTAACAAAAGCAGAATAGAGAATGTGTTCATGCTACCCTTTTATACATTTTAGAATCACCCTAAGTATCTATGGAAGATTGGTTCCAAGGTTCCCTACTTCCTTTCAGATGCCAAAATCTGTGGATGCTCAAGTTCCTTGATTGTACATAACTTATGCATATCCTCCTATTTCAAATCATCTCGAGGTTATTTCAAATACCTAATACAATGAAATGCTATGTACACAGTTACTTCACCATATTATGTAACAAATAATGAAAAAATAGTCTGTACAAGTCCAGTACAAATCCGATTTTTTTTCTGAGTGTTTTTGATTTGTACTTGGTTACATTCATAGGTGAAAAATACATGAATACAAAAACTTGACAGTATTTCTATTGAGTCAATCTATCATAAGTGAACTTTCTTAGTATAGGTTTTTGTTTAGTTCACAAACAACAAAAGGCCCCAAGTGATACGCGTGTGCTTCTGTTAAAACCCCATTTCATCCATTACATTGTTACAGTTGGCTTTGGGGATTGAGCACAAAATGTTTTTTGTTATTTCCTGTTTATCTCCATCTTCTGAGAATGGCTTTATTATTTCAGTATACCAAAGATACTTTGGATATGACTGTCTTCTAACATATCAGTTGCCCTTTCAGTTCTGGGTTATGTTACATTCCCTAAAGTAGTTACAAAGAGTCTTTAATCTTCACACTCTTATTCTAATTCCATATGATACTCCACATTATTTGATACTTAATGCATAATTTTCTTTTGCTACTTTATAATTACATTGTATATGTAAATTTTGTCTCTGAAGTAATATTTTAAAACATATCTATATAGGGTAATAAGGTGTATCTTCTATTTATTCTATAGTACCATTTACAAAGTAAGCATTCAACAATTACTTGTTGACTTGAAACCTCAAACTGGGTATTTATTACAGTATAACTTCATCAGTTGAGCCAAAATTAATCTTCACCTCATATTTCATTAAGTAATTAAGTAATGCTTTCACTTACACTCATATCTTAAGGGAAGGCAATAAAATCATTACAAAAACCTTCAAAATAATGGAGCTAATAAAGTACAAACAGAAGCCACAGTGCCATCTAGTGAATACCATTAGATCATGTGCAGTGACCACAGCTCATTTTCAGTCCTGGAATGGAAGGGTATAATATTTAGAGCGTTACATAATTGGTAGAAATAATATGTAACCAGAACATGAAAGATAAGTATTTAGTAAGCAGATTTATCTTTGTGGCTGCTTTAATTCTTACAGCCATTTTGTGGTCATATAATAATGCCCTTTCTTTGGGTTTTCTTCCTAGTACTTACTTATCACTATTTAATTAGCCACAGATCAACAAACTATAGTCTTTGGAAAAATCTGAAACACCCTGTTTTTGCAAAGTCCACAACTAAGAATAGTTTTATTAGTATTAGATGGCTGAAATAAATCAAAAGACAAATATTTCATGTCACAAGAAAAGTCACATGAAATTCAAACTTCAGTATTCCTAAATATAAAGGTTTCCTTAGAGCACATTATGGGCACTTGCTTACACATTATTTATGGCAGTTAAGTATAAGAGCAAAGGTGAGCATTGCATCAGGGACCATGTGACTTGCAAAATCTTAAGCATTTGCTGTGTGGCTCTTTACATAAAAACTGATGACACCTATATCATATCATTATACTGTAAAAAATGATCTTTCCAGATATAATAAAAATTCCTTGGAGTCAGAATATTTTTATCCTATTTGTTCATTATTGTATTCTCAATACTAATACTACTTTACATGTAGTACTCATTAAATACTTTTCAATGGATACGTACTGAAAAGTAAAAATAGTTCTTTTGCCTTAGAAAATTTGCCAATAGAAAAGAGGACAAAGGAACACAAGTTTGAAGAGAACTGAAGAATGAGAGTTTCTTCTAATAAACACTTCAAAATAATTGTAATAGCAGAAACAGTAGAGAAAAATTCATGAGCTAGGATTGAGATGTGCTGATGTGGGAATGTCTTCCTATATGCTGTGAAATAAAGGAACTGTTTTGGCCTATGGCGGGCAATGTAGATACAGGCAGAGAAATCGAGCATAGGTAGAAGGAGGGTGAAGTCAGACAGAGACTCTCCCAAGAAGCAATATGTCAGGTAACCCAGGTGAGCCACTGGCCACACGGCAAGACAGATTAATGGAGATGGGTTGAATTAAGATGAAAGAGCTAGCTAGCAATGTGCCTGAGACATAGGCCAAGCAGCATGTAATTAATTATAAGCGTCTGAGACATTTCAGGAAGCTAAACAAGGAGGGCAGGTCCAGACTGTGGGGCTAGGTGGTCTGGGACTGCAAGTCTGTAGGTCTGGATCCCTGCCAGATGGGCCAGAAACCTCATGCTACAATGTGCAGAGTACAGGCACCAAAAAAGAATGGGTAAATAGAATATTTGATGAAGTTCATGTCAGTGGCTACAAGCTCAAAAAATCATACATGGAGACCTTTTGCTATGAGAAATGATATTTATGTGGCAATTATGGATAAAAAATGTTTCAGAATTACGACTGTGGGGAATATGAAAGAAAGAAAACAGTCAGTATCATTGGCTATTTAGATGAGTAAGAAAACACAAAATCTTAAAAGATCCAATAAACAGAGTTTCATAAAATTTCTCAGCAATGTTCATATTACTTAAAGGAAGCAATCAAAATGGCAGACAATAAAATTAGCAATGTTAGACAATGGCAGGATGGGAAGATCAAAACACTGATAGACTGGCTTTCCTCCCTCTATCTTTCCATCTGTCCTAATACATAGCAAAGTATTTTACATGTGCAAAGTATCCAAACAGTATCTGCTAGGAAGACAGGAAGGATGAAACAAAAAATATTCTAAGAAACAAGCAAGGTTACCTTGAACATTTCAAAATAACCTTTGGCTTCCTTACTTATCTGACTGTAAATGATACAGCTGCACATGGAGTACGTGCTATTAAAACACATTGGTTTCCTTCAAGCGTATTTTCTTCTCCTTACTGCTAACATTTGAACTGCAATTATAGGTTCAGTTCTGCACTAACTCATGAACCAATCCTGTCATTAATCAGAGATGCTAAGAAGTACTTCTTCAAGCTACAGATGTGCTTCTATGGCAGGGCATTTTCCTAGTATACATGAGGCCCTAACCTCAAACTCCAGCACCACACAAAAATTTCTGTTTTGTGTAGACCAAGACTGGACCTAGTCAACTGTATTGCCCTTGTGGTAATTTTTTTTTTAATGGCTCTAAGATATGTTAAGTTTATACTTAATGCTAACATTTTTCTGTTCTTAATCTCCATAAAATATTCTTTATTTTAGCAAAAGGCATCAATGTATGATTTTGTTAGCTCGTAGCCACTGACATGAATTTTTCTCCTCTTTATCTATCATGCAAATTATCATTTCAAAGATAAATTATGATGGTTAACTTTGGTTGTCAACTTGACTGGATCTAGAATTAAACAGAGATTGGGCATCTGGACATATTTCCTGGAAGAGTTAATTAGGGAAGATGATCCCCCACCAACAGAGTTTATAGCAGAAGGTCCAAGAGGATAGCTTTTTGCTTCTTGCTGATGAGTGCATCTACTCTGTTGCTGCTACTACCACTGCTGCTGCTATCCTTAAGTAACATCAGAACCCAGCTTCCTCAGCTTTCCAATGGGCACTAGAGACATGGTTATTCAGGAATCCTCTCGGCCTTAAGCATCAGAGTTAGGCACTGAATTTTTTAAGTGGTAAATACAAGATAATAACCTAAAAGTAGAAAGGAGTTTGAACAAGGGGATACATGGATAAAAAAATAAGACTATTCATAATAAAAAAGAGTAGCTTCTTCATCCAAGTATCTGCTCTCAATAATGTTTAACAAAATTGAAGACCTTAAAATTTTAGTCTCTTTTAAAGGACTATATAGTAGATGGTTAGCATCAAATAGCCTTTTAGAATCTGGCAAAAGATAAAAAGTAAGGCAAGTAGCTCTCTCTGTCTCCTGATTTCTGTCCTGCTTCTCTGCTTCTGCATCCGCCTGGGAACTCTCTTAAATAAACTCTCCTGTGGCCTTGGTAGTGTGTATCTCTTCTCACGCACCAAACTAACATTGGTGACATGACTCAGATAGGTTCTCTCCTGAGCACAAAAGCTAGAAAAACCTGATCCGAAGTTCACTGCTAGACCACCTTCTACCTGCCCAGCCACTGCGATATTCGAACACCAGCGGATTTAATTGGTAAGTGCCCCCCACCCCCAGACAAACACGCACTCCTGGCTTTTTCCCATTACTACATTCTGTCCAAAGACTTGCCCTCCACAGACTTGCCCCCGTAGGGACTTAACTAGTGTCTTCCGTGGGCGTTTTCTTGTGCTGGCGGTGCCACATACAGGTTGCGGGCATGTGGTTTTGAGAGCTGATGAGCTTTCGCCATCTCGTTGTGAGTGGGTGTAATTTCCTGGTGCTCTCTCTTTGGTCTGACGAGAACTCAGAGATCTGCGCAGTCTGGGGCATTGTCCAGTGGACTGTGCTAATGTTTGACAGATCTCTTAGCGGAAATCTGCTTCCCTGCAGACCCAACGGACCAAGCAGCTGAACTCCACATCTCCCTTAGGTTTCAACAATGGGAAATACACCAGCCAGAAGCTCCATCTTAACCCTTAGGGTTTGTAGTGGAGATATTAAAACCATTTAGCTTTTTGTCTTATCTAGATATCACCAAGCTTATCTGTTTTTTACACAAAAATGGCCTAATTACCCCTTAGGTTACTCAAAATAGCCTCCTAACAGCTCACCAATCCCGATAGGGATCACTTTTGCAAGCAATGGGCAGATAGAAAGAGTTTCTCCTATCTTTTCTCTTTTTTCATCAGCTCTAAACCTTTTCCAGCTCTCTGTTCTTAAAAGTTTTCCTATTTCTTTTCATATCTCAATGCTAAACTTCCCTTTCTGGCTTTCTGTTCTTCTCTTTCTGGCCACACGAATCC
Organism: Sigmodon hispidus; assembly: GCA_004025045.1. Classification (NCBI taxonomy): domain Eukaryota; kingdom Metazoa; phylum Chordata; class Mammalia; order Rodentia; family Cricetidae; genus Sigmodon; species Sigmodon hispidus. The sequence continues at coordinate 5,368 of PVIH01014169.1, read as the reverse complement.
AGTTTTCCCTCTACAAAAGCAACTGCCATAAATAAGATAATATTTTCTCAGATAAATTAAAATTAGGCTATAGAGTAAAGGCAACTTTAAAAACAGGCACAAATCATACTAGATCCCTGAGTGTATTATCTGTTTTTTTAACCTGACATTGGAGCTAAAACTTAGACCTTGAGAAGAGACCTCAGGCAGACTCCACATGTAAAAGTTGGCTTTTAAAATAATTACAAGAGAGATACTGCCTACTGGCAAAAGCTGTCTGGTCAGCTACTGCCTTGTTCTTGCTTAGCCTCTTAGGGGCAAGGTCAGGTCTCAGGCCTTGTCCAGGACTCCATCAAGAGAATGCTGGTCTAAGTGAGTGTCCCCAGCTCCACGTGGCAAGGAGACATTACACAGAGATCACTCCCAATTGATCTAAGGTCTGACCGTGGGCAGTTAGTGCTGCCAAGGCTTCCCTAAGCTGACCACCCTCATTGCAAAGAGGGGGTCTTGAGTAGTCATAATAATATCAGGGCAGTCATCTCCCTGTGAACACTAAAAGTCATATACTCTCAGTCCTGCAGGAAAGAGTTTTGGGGTCTCACTTCTCTTTCTAGCCTCTCCATTGTCAGGATAAAAGCAAATAATTTTGACCTAATCAGACACTGCTACCTAATTATGTTTTTACTATCACTCATTTTTAGTCAAACAAACCTGCCATGCTCCTGATAAAAAGAGATTTTTAGCTTTTAGTCATATTTCACCTAAATTCAGACTCTGCCAATTGCTCTAGCCACCTCTATTCATCTTGCTATAAGCTTCAACCAAGATGAAGGCTAACAAACGGCTCCAAGGTATTTTGGTTCAACCCTCCCCACTTCCATAGCCGCTGCTTCTAGAAAATGAAAACAAAACCCAAGAGCCATTTTCAGAGTCAATACAGGTAAAACAGACCATTTCTTACCCTCCCCCCAAAACCAAAAGAAACAGAGTCAATACAGGTAAAACAGACCATTTCCTACCCCCTCTCCAAGAACCTTTTTCCATCTCCAGAACTAGCAGAGTACATCACTCACTATATTATAACTTCTCAAAGTTATCTCACTAACTCATAATTTTTTTCCGAGCTCCAGAAAACAAAATTCATGGTCCTGACTCAGACCTCCAACTCTACAGGCAAAATGAGCTGAAGAATCCAGCAGACATCTCCATCCCAGTGTTAGTAGGAAGTAGCCATGCAGAGATCACGACAACCATGTCCACTATGTCCATTCCCCCCCCCCATAAACCTGGTTTTCTTTTTATAATAAACAAAATGGTGAGATGTAAGGATTCCTGGCACTCCACGTAGCTGAGCCAACTCCGCTCAGGTGGGATGCACCTTGTATGGAGGAATGACCTAAACATGACTATGTAAACCCATACACACCCCTTCTCTTAAAAGAGATCGCACATGTTTGGGGTCTCTCTCTCTATCTCCTGATTTCTGTCCTGCTTCTCTGTTTCTGCACCCGCCTGGGAACTCTCTTAAATAAACTCTTGTGTGGCCTTGGTAGTGTGTTATCTCTTCTCACTCTCGAAACTAACACACATGGCAGCTAGCAACTGTCTGTAATTCCAAGATCTGACACTCTTACACAGTAATACATGCAGGCAAACACCAATTCACATAAAATAAAAATAAAATATTTAAAAAAGTAAGGCAAGTAAGTAAAGGAATTAATAGTTTTCTAAATACTCTTCTGTTTAGGAAGCTCTGCTTCATGTCTGCAGTATACACATCAAGAAAATGTCAATTTGTCCTTGTTCATATACAAGGGTGCTCTCAGTCATCATAAGTAGCTATGAAGTCAGAGCACTGCATTGATCTATATGCCACTGTACACAGAACATTTGCTGCCCCTGAAAATAGAATAGGTAAATTAAAGTACCTTATCAAGTTGTTTCAAATTTAAATAACAGGAAGCCATGTTCCTCTTCAGCTTGACCCAATGCAGATCCTCTTGATCACATTCATACAACTTCAGAGAATAACTGTACCAGCCTAAAGCATCATTGTAATTTTGTACCTAAAGTTTAAAAACAAAAAATCAGGTATCTCCAAAATTCACTCCAAATTTTCCCAACTACCCTCTACAACCAAACAAATTGTCACAGTTTTCATTTTTTTAGACAACAAAAACAAAACCTACTTAACTGAGTTCTAAGTTTATTCTCTTATTCTGTTTCCTACTCTTTACAAAGTTCAGAGGAGTTGTTCATCAGTGACAGAATAGATGCTTAGCATGTACAAGGCCCTGGCTTCATTCCCTGTACTAAATGTATAGAAGTTATTTATTACACTCAAAGGATAAAGAGTCGAAAAAGTGGTACACAACATCTAGAAAACGTAAAAGGCATTTAAAAGCTACCAAAAGAACAATACAAATCTTTAAAGACAGCATCTGTAATCACCATGCTAACATATTTCATTTTTCTATATAACATTTTAACTATATCTTTTTATATATGTAAACTGTAGAATCACAGCTTGTATACAATTTCATATTTTATTCTTTCCATTAAATCTTACCTTGTACATATTAATCTAGACTGTTATAGTTTTCAATTACTAATTTTAAAAGAAATATTTAGTCAAATTATGCATTATTTTCTTAGCTTTATAATTTAATGAAGTTCCAAAGTTTTCACCATTAAAATTAATGCTACTCTATTCTTGCACAAAAAAATTGTTGCTATCAATGTTTCAATTGTAAGAAACTAATAAGAATAATCTAATAGAAACAGACTGATTATTTAAATCTAAGACAACAAATTGTAAACACTGTATAAGGTAAACTGTGAATACTGTTAAGAGGTTTCCTGCCTTTCAATTAGTGACTTAAGTCATTAAATCGTCAATGAAATAAAGTGCCATTTTTAAGTAGAAACAGCTATGCTACAGAGATAAAACACTGCTTTTCACTATTTGAACATATGATTACAGTCTTCATTGTTGAATGTGAAAGTTTTTAAGTTAGCAAAATTGAGGAATAAGGGGAAAAAACAGAATCAAAAGGGGAAAGAAGATGAAAAAGTAATATTTCTCCGTCTAAGTACGGAAATAAAGGAGCCCTAAAAGAGAAAAGAGTGATGATTTTGGTTTGTTGCAATGAATTATAAGCACTGTATATGACTCTATATGCTTCTATTTCTTTGTCTTAAATCTAATTTCTTGTTTTCTATTTTTTCCTTTATCTTCAAATTCTTTCTATTCATTTTCAACTTACCTAAAAAAATCTAACACAACGTATTTTGTAACATTGGCCTTGAACCCAGGGATATCATGCTTGCCATGGATGTTTTAGTCGGCCCTCTAACATTCAACTAAATAGTTTCAAGATTTGTCCCTGCTATGGTGTGTAGCAATAATTCATTTCCTTTTACTGCCAAGTAGCATTTCATTATATGGACACACCACAGGTTGTTTATATATTCACATCTTGATGGACATCTGGTTCATTTTTCAAATAATACAAATCATGCTGGGAGTTTTTATGTACTCAACACAGACTAGAGTCATTTTGGAAGAGGGAACTTTAATTGAGCAAATGCCCCCACTAGACTGGCCTGTGGGCAAGACTGTTATGCATTTTCTTAATTGATGATTTATGTGGGTAGTCCCATTCCACAGAGGGTAGTGCCAACCCTGAGCAAGCATGAGGAGTAAACCAGTAAGCAGCACTCCTTCATGACCTTTGCATCAATTCTTACTTCCAAGTTCCTGCTTTGAGTTCCTACCATGACTTCCATAGATGATGAGATAAAAGCTATAAAATGAAATAACCCATTTCCTCCCCAAGTTGCATGTGGGCACAGTGTTTTATAACAGAAAGAGAAATACTAAGACAGAAATTGGTACCAGGCCATGGTGTATTGCTGTGATAGATTTGATCATGTTGTTTTGGGGAGGATTGTAGAAGGACCTTGGAACTTCAGACTAGAAAAACCATTGTATGTTCAGAGCTCAGTGGGCTGTTTTGTGGGAACTTGGAAGATAATGATTTAAAAAAAACAGGAAGATAAAGGCCTGGCTTGTGAAGTTCCATAGGAAACTTTGAGAGTCCCTTACAGACTCTATTGGGACCATTTAATATTTGGAATTAATAATCTGTGGATGCTGGTCAGCAGGGGCTGAAGAATTCAGTGCAATTAAGAGACTAATAGCTGGGGTGGTGGCGGTGCACGCCTTTAATCCCAGCACTCGGGATCTCTGTGAGTCTGAGGTCAGCCTGGTATAAAGAGCTAGTTCTAGGACAGCCAGGGCTACACAGAGAAATCAAAAGAAGAGAATGTGGATTGTCTCAAAAGAAGAGATTAGGGAGGGGGCAACAGCATTGAGGCAGACTCTTTTGGGAAGTGTTTTCTCAAGGTCAGGACACAGAAGCTGGAGTCTAGAGGGGGCCAAGGCTGCATCTCATGCTGGTAGCCAAACCTGGTAATATAAGAGCCTGGTTGTACTAGTTTTGAAGGCATGAAGGGGTCATGGAGAGTAGCTAAAACTTAGCACTGTGTGGCAGGGCTAGAAATCCCTGAAGAGAGCTCACTGGTGAAGGTGAAGGCAGCTGCAGTAGAAGGCCCAGGACTAAAGGGATAGTAAAGAGAAGTTAGGCTTGGCACCATGCAGCAAGGACAGAGTATCTGAAGAGAGCACAGGACAGGTAAAAGTGCCACCCAGATGCAGCAGGGGACCCCAGCATGTTGGAGATACCAACACCATGGGATGACCACCAAGGACAGCAGCCTTTGAGTGGAGCTGGCCTGAGTCTATGAGACAAGAAGTATGTCCTATATAAATGGCAGAGGCAAAGAAATACAAGTGTCCAAGCTATTTGAAGCTCAGAATGTGAGTGAATCCAAGACACTGAATACTCTATTACCTACACTGGTGGAGTTTGCTTCTACTTTGCTCAAATTGTGATTGTGCCCTTGTTCTTCCTTCTTGAAGAAAGAGAATATTTTCCTTGATTTTTTTAAAAACAGGTGCCACACTTATGAGACCTCAGAGAAACCTTGTATATTTTACAGAGACTTTGGAACTTTAGAGGAACTGGGTATTTTAAAGAGATGTCACAGATTTAGTGAGACTTTGCAGTTTCAGAGAGATTTTTAAAGATTTCAGAGGCTAGGTAGTTTAAGAGACTTGAATATTTCGAGCAGAAGCAACCAGGAGTAAGGCTGAGAAAGTTGGAAGATAGCTGGAAATTCTATATACTTAAGAACCCAAAGGATGAAGCATCCTATTGTTCCTCTCAGTCTTGGATCTCTTCTCTAGGCTCACCGTCTCTCCTTAAGGTGGGAGAATGGGTCACTAGCACCTCCAGGGTTAACAGTTAACCATCTCCCATTGAAA